>VXAD01009525.1:279929-319072 GCA_013399195.1 Dicrurus megarhynchus
CATGCGCCCCTGGTACGTACCCGCCGGCGGCACGGGGCGCTGCCGCCTCCCGCGGGGCGCGGGCCCGGCCCCAGGGGCTCCGTGCCGGGGGGCTCCGGCCGGGCAGGTGCAGGGACCGAGGGTCTGGGGCGGCGGAAAGTTTCCTCAAGGACCTGTTGGCTGAGCGGGCGCGGGTTTACGTCTCCCCCCGTGAAGTTTTCCTCCCGTGTCTATTCCTGCTCTGCTGCGGACGGTTGAGTGCAATTTCTCGAGGTGTAACAAGCTCGGAGTGCTTGAGGAGCGCTGGTGGATCTGTCTGTAACAGCGTTCCCTGTAACAGCATTCCCTTTGGTTTCTTCAGAACTAGCAGATTTAATGCCGTTTAGTTCCTAATGATGCTTCATTGCTCCCTTAAAATAGGTACTCTTTATTACCTGTGAAATAATTAATGTTCTCCTACCGTATCACCTAGAGATAATTTACATTCAATTAGCATGTGAGGCTATTAAATAGCCTTTGGCGTTAGAAAGGCAGAGAAGTTTGGTGATCCCTGCCCTGTGGAGCAAAACAAGAAGCAAACCAGGGCGTTGCTCCCAGTTTCCCAGCGTTGCTGTGCTCTCGTTTCTCTGTTTCTGGCTGGCACCAGCCAGCACGGACGTGCCTGCGATGACATCGCCGGGCAGATGTGCAGGGGTTGTCAGTGCCTGTGTTATCCTCGCGCTGCTGCCTGGGTGTCCAATCCTCAGGCGTACTTGAAACTGAAATTTCCCAAATGCCTGTTTGGAATCCAGTGGACAGTCGCTGTGATATCAGATGAAAAATGGGGTCTGGAGGAGAAAACCGCAAGGGACCGGCCCTCTGCACTCAGCACTGGGAGCTGTGCCACTACAGATTTCATTTTGGTATCAGACATTGATAGTTCCTTAGCAACAGCTGGACTAATCACAGCAGATAAGCCATTCCTTTTCTTCCACAAATGCTCTGTTCACTTCGCACTCTCACTGGATCTGTGCAGGAACATTTCAATTGCCGTGGGATGTTTTGTGTTTCATACCCTATGTGTTTCTAGAACCCCGCTGCTGCCCACAAAGGCCATGGAGAAGAGGTTGGAAGCCAAGTCCAGCATCAGCGCCCAGTTCCTGTCACGATACTGCCTGGGAAAAGCTGCGAGGGAGCTGGGAATTCTGCAGCTGTTTTACCTGTGCACTTGTCTGTGTGCCTTGTGCTCCTCTGCAGGTGACTCTTCTGTTCTCTCTGGGACTGTGTGTATGCTTTTTTATGGTATTTATCCCTCTTACTTGTTTAAAATACTCTGAGAGAAAAGTGAAATGAGTTGCTGGTAGACATTGTAGAGTTGGTTTTTTACTGGTTTCCTTTTTAACTGATTTTTTTAAACTAGCAAACCAAAGCCATTGTTTTTTTTAAAATTAAACAAAACACCACCCTTAGCAGTTACTAAATGAGCTCTCAGAAGCTTGTATCTCAGTGAGAGCTTTTTATGACCTTAATTCTTGACAAAAGGAACAAGTGATAATCTGGAAAATAATTTAATTTAAGGAAAGCAACTTTTTAAGGCAGGAATATTTTTTAGCCCTAAGATGTTTAACAGTCCCCAAGAGCAGTGTGTCAGAAGTCTTTATTTGCCTACAGGCAATGGTTATGTTTGTTTTTTTTAGTTCCTGTTCAGACTTGAGTAATCAACCTCCTGCTCAAGTAAATAACCGAGTTAGCGGCTTGCATGGAAGTTTTCCTCTAATGGGACGTGTTCTTCGGGTAGCTGCAGCGTCCCTGTTGTGTTACTGGACCTTCCTAGACAGTTCCCAGTGGCAAATTTGATTAAGCTAATGAGCTGTGTGACCTTAATCAGCTAACTTAGACCCTGGGAAGACATGTTTGTATTCCTGGTCCTAGCAAAGGGTTGCATGTTTGAATGGTGTGTGTTTCCTTGTCAAGTGGGCTTCCTGCATGCGTTTTCTGGCTTTCATAATTTCTTGGAAGTTTAGAGTTAGAGCTCCTATGAGACTCCTAGAGGGTGTTCTCGACAGTGTTGGTTGTTTAAGGGCTGCTCTGCTTGGAAGAGTTGAAGCCAGGAATCATAGAGTCGTTAAGGTTGGAATGGTGCAGGTCTGAGATCATCAAGTCTAACCATTAAATGAGTGAAAATTCTGTTGAATTAAGGTTGTTGCGTGTGCAGAAATAAATATAATTATATGGACATAGTTACCCTGATGTGGGCACTTTTTCCATTGCAGAGTTTTTGTTATTTTGGGCTTGTTTGTGTCACTCAGGCAGCGGAGTTTGTGAAGCTGAGGAGGAGTTATGGCTGCCTAGAAATGAGCGTGGTCATGTGGAGTTACGCAAGGGGGACTGTGTTGACATAACTGACTGACGTGTGGCAGGTTTAAAAAGTCCACGGAGTCAAGTCTTTAATCATTAATCTGCTATCAGGCAGGATTAACTGCCTGGGCAAGTCCGTGAACGTGAGGTTATTAATAGAAGCTGTTCCTGTGTGTTCCATTCCCCTGCTGCTCAGCAAAGCTGTGAGCTGCATCCCTGGGACAGGAACTCCTGAGTTCCTGGGAAGAGCAGTTTTCTCCACTGATGTGACAAAAACAATATGGAAAAGTGACTAAGCACACCCACTGTGCAGGTGTCTTGTGACTTGTGTGGTGCTGAGCTTAGGAGGGAGCTCATCCTCAGGAATGTTCCTGCTTTCCACAGATGAAATACAAGTGTAGGCTCTGTTTTCTCCCGGGGCACTTAGAGGTGTCTGAATGTTTGATGCCCACCAGAGGCCATGGAACTTGAAAATGAAAAGTGAAAATGGGTATGTCTCTGCGGAAAATTCACATCTGGAATGCTAGGCTGGCGTGCTGGGAGTTGCCTGTTCACTTCTGTCATTCCTGAGACTTATCTGAGTTTTAAGCTGTCCGTGTACAGCAATTCAGAGAAACATACTAGCTAATTTCAAATAAACATGTCCTGGGTGGGCATTAACAGAGTTCTAGAAATGAAATGTGGCCAAAATATTATTCAAATCTTGTTTTAGCAGTGTGTTAAAAGAGAAGCAGGATGCTCTCAGCATGGTAGTGTTGTGTCATCTGGGCTAAGTCACGGCTCTGACATGCCGAGGAGATGCTTCTGGGGAGTCAGGCTTTACATTTGAGATGAATAAATATAATACTTGTGTTATGAAGTGATTTGTCACAAGGGATATCTTCCCTGGGAAGATTTTTCTCTTAAATGTCCCCCATTCTGTGTGTGCCCCAGTTCTAAGCCTGGTACTAGAAAGTGCTGCTGAATTTCGCTGCTTCTATATCAAGCCTTAGTTTGAGTGGTATGTGTGAGCCAGGGCTGACATATGAGGAGAGATGGATGAGCAGTGGTTGAGGAGGAGGAGGAGGAAGGGTTTTAGGAATGTGGGAAGCAGCACATTTCCCTCATCCACAGGATATATTAGGGGCAGTGATTCACCTTTAACTGAAAGGGGGTTTTATAGGCAAAATGTAAGGCTGAGTGCATAAGATCCTGTTGAAAATCACAGGAATGGTGTAATTCTTCCATTTGTTACTGTTTTTCCAAGTCTGGAGAGAGCGTGTGTGCATACACGTGGGTTTGGTATGTATACACATTCCATGCTCTCTTCTAGTTCCAGACCCATCAGGTTGGTGCCGGGTGCTTGTCCCTGCCTGTGACTGTGGCAGTGGTGTCAGGGACTGGCTGTCCAGGCATTTCAGATGTGGTGAGGTCGGCTGTTGCCCTGGGCACACAGATTCCCTGTCTGCTCTCTCTCCAAGGAAGTGCTGTGTGTTGATGAGGTGTGAGAAGGGTGCTGAGGATTTTAAAGGTGCTGATGTCAACTTCTCTTGCTGTTGAACATTTGCAGTTTCTTTTACACTTTTCATTGCTTGAGTGAGGAGTTTCTCCCCCTTCTGCACAGTGATGGGTTCAGACATCCATAGGGAGCTCTGTTCCCCATGGCTTGGTCACTAATCTCGAGTTCATTCTTGATCAGGATATTGTAATTTAAATTCAGACTTCATTTTAATGGAGAAAAATGTTTCCCATTTGTGTTGTGTTCAAGAACTCCATTCTTGACAGGGAGGGAGGGAGCCAGATCTGGAACATATTCTCCAGCTGCACAACTCCCAGTCCAGCAACACTATTTGTAAAGTAATCTTCCAATGACCTATTATCACTTGGATGCTGAACACAGCACAGTGTAACAGTCCCATAGGTCATTAGGCTATTTTTAGGGAGTCCTTAATCTGCAGAGCTCTGAATTTTGGAAGCCTTTAATCCATTGATCCCTGCAAGCACTCAAAATTTTCATGCTAAGAAAAAAAAAATCCACATGCAAAGCAGTTGCTGCTTTACTGCAGAGCTGAGACCTGAAGTGACTTGACTCTGAACAGAAATTATGTCAAATGTTTGAGGGTTCTTAATTAAAAACCCTATGGCAGGGTGGGTGGCAAGGCTTTGCCTTGCAGACTCCTTTTCTAGAAGCTGTTAACAACTTCCCAAGTGGAGCAAATTCAGTCAGAATAAGCAACTGATGTCAAATATCAGCATGGAGGAGTCAAAAATGCCTCTGTGTTATGCACCAAGCCAGTGTCACTGTTTGCAGTGTTTTCCTTCTAGGCAGACTATGGGCAGAGAGGCAAGGCCATTTCAGGTTAGAGTAAGGAACTGCACTTGGGATTTCGGGATTCAGTTTCTGGCTCTGAATTTGCTCTGTGTGACCTTGGGCTCGCTGCTCAGTCTGGGCATTATGGGCTCCTCTGAAACAGGGACATTTCTGTCTTCACTTCTGCTGCTGTAGATGGCTTTAGCTCCATGCCTGTTGGAAAGGGTGGTGGTGGCTTAGGTAGGAGGAGCAGATTGTTCCTTAAAATCTTGTGTAAGTACTGGGTACTGAGGCCAGGTAGAGATTCTGAGAAGTCAGATTTACTTTCCTAAATTCTCTCTCCTACATTACTCGTCTGCCCCAAATTCAGCTTGACAATAGTGATGAAATCTATCCAGTGCTTTAAAGGATTGAGAATTGTCTGTTCCCTCCTCTTTCCCAGATGCAAACTGGAACGGGTCTAAATGCGAGCTGGGGAGGATTCTGCTTGGCAGCCGTTTGAGATCGTGGGTAGGTCACCATTTGCAGCTTCTGGAAGGGTTCCATACTCTGAGCTCCTGTCAGACCACTTGCTGCCAACGCCCCACCTGTGATGCCTTTTGGTTCTTGGAAAATATGTGCATCCAGGTGAACTGCACCGTGCCTGGCATGTGTCAGGCCAACAAGACTGGCTTTTCGGATTCTGTTTTGGTGTTTTTAAAGAAATCAAAAAGCACAGAGCACTTGTTAAACGTTCATATGGAAGGTGGCGTGAAGACTTGGAGTCACAAGTGGTTGGACTGGAACATCCCTGTCCAGAGGAAAAAAAGACTGCGGAGATCATTCCAGAAGTGGAGGCTGGCAGGTAACAGGGGGCAGCTCCTGAGAAGGGATCTGGCTGAGAGCTCCCGAAGCAGCCGAAGCGAAGCCGAGCGCTTGAAGGATCAGGTCCTGAGGCACTTAGTGGCAGACAGAGCTACTCCTGAGAAAGAAAATCAAAAGCAAGACTTGCTGAAAAATGGACAGAATCCAAGAGAACAGAACCCCAGAAGCCCACTCCCTCCTAAAAGCAGTGATGTGAACAGGTCACAGGATGCCGATGGTGACTTACCCCAGGTAAGTGGTTGCTGGGGCTGGAGTGGGGCTGTCTGGGACAGCTGTCCCCCTCCTCAGTCTGGATTTAGGTAGATTTTGACTTGGAACTGCCCACGTGACGGGATACCTTTTCAGGTTACCAGTTTGCAGCCTCCTATCAACAAGACAAGGCCAGCGGTTTGGGGGTTTTGTTTGGGTTTTGGGGTAGGTTTTTCCCCTCTTTTCTTAGCAGTGATAAACTACCTTTAAGTGGGAAGGTGAGGCAGGATGGAGTCCATGATAATGCTTATCCTCTGTATAGTCACACAGTGTGCATGCCAGATGAGAAGGAAAGGTGATATGTCGGTGGGAATTGTCTGGGAGCTGGAAACTGTTACCTGTAGAAGTACCTTTTTAGATCCACACAATAAAATAAGCTGTTTTCATTTAAATGCTGAATCAAGGCAGTTAAATACATTATTTTATAGAGTCATGCATAGAGCTCGCAGTGTACTTCGATGTCAATCTGCCTGCTTGAGTTGGCATCTTAATGCCAAATGTTCTCTTTTTGAAGAGTGCTCCAGTTTCTCAAATCCACCAAAGCTTACCTTGGCACTGGGTGAATGAAATCAGTTTAGACTCTACTCCAAACACATACAGTGTTAAGCCAGTAAATCTGATGTTACAGAGAATTTGGCACATTTGAATTGTTCAGTGATGTTTGTATTTTTACATCTGCAAATAATTTTTTGAGCCTTATCTCAAAAATGCTTGTGCACTCGTGATGGGGAAATATAATTCTGCTTTGCAAAACTGTTCCTGAAATAGCTTTTGCCACGTTTAAGGGATTTGGCACTGTACAAAACTGGTGCCTCTGGTTCTGGAAATGACTGAATTTTTCTCCTTGTGTATTCAAATCCTGGTTGCAGGTGACTGCCTGAGCCACCACCCTGGAGCAGGATGTGGCGAGCAGCCAAGGGACGCTGTCGAGAGCTCCCGGGGCAGCCAGGGTGACGTGTGTGAAACCAGGCACTAAAACTTGACAAGTGTTTGATTTTCCAGAACCCCCCCAGCATTTGGGGCTGACTCAAGCTCAGCTTTCTCTCTCCCCTGCAATGCTGCAGCATTTCCACCCTCCCTGTTCTTTCCTCCTCCTAGCAGTTGAGCTGAGCTCGGTGACCCCATTCTCTCAGCTGTCACGCATGTGAGAAGAAGTCTTTGCAGCCACTCTTAAATGTCTTCTCTTGCTTTTGGGGAACAGCTTTTACATCTCCCTGCTTGTTCGCTTTCCAGGTTATCCTGCTATTACTGTCCAGTGTGTGTCTAGTAAACTGGTTGCGAATATTAAATTACACTGATTAATCAGCTTCTGAATGTTGCTGAACATCCAGGATTTCCCATCTTTAGGAAGTGCTCCCGTTGTCATTAATGTGCACTGTTGGATGTGTGCTGGGGAAAGGTTTTTACTCTCCTTGATGATTTTTGCTAATAAGTCTATGGCTCTTAAGGAAATGGAAGTTCATCAAAATAAAAACTTCTTACTAAAATACAGTGCTGTGATGGAATTCCTGGCAGTCACATTTTTGAAGTTTAGGATGGAGTTTTTGAGAAGAAGGAAGAATTAAAATATCCACCTGGGCTAATTCCGGGATTACTGAACCATCCAACTTTACCTGCAAAATGCAAAGCCAGCTCTGCAGCTGTCCTTGCACTTCAAATCCAAGAGCAGTTCAGTGTGAGCCAAGGATACAGCATTGGAGGCTGTGTTCTTGGGACATGGCCAGACCTTCCAGGAGGGAGATATTTCACGTTGGGTTGGTTATGGACCAAAATAAAGTTACGCACATGCTGAAATCAGCAGAGTTTCACCTGGGCTACATTTGGCCCAGTCCATGGAACACATGGCTTGTTTAATAGTGTTCTTTAGGAAGGCTGGAAGATGGGAACAGTACAGGATTGTACTGGCTCTTCATACCTGAGAGCATCAAACACCTGAAGTAGGAAAGGACATTGGAAATCAAAGTGCTTTTTTTCCTCTGCTGCCGAGCATTGAATGTGTGGAAGGCAAATCTTTTCCTTTGCTCTTGCAGGCTTAGAGAGAAGGAAAGGGACAGTTTTGGGAAAACGTTGCCTCTGTGGCAATTTTCCTCTTGCAGTTCTGGCAGCTCCACAGCCATCTGCAATGGCATTTGCTAATGTGCAGTGAGCATTAATTTCTGGTTTTACGGTATCCATGCTATGGAATCAGGATAAACCACAGTGCATCCTGCTCACCAGCCCTTAACTAAGGAAGGGAGTTTAGTACTTTTTCATTGAAGTGTGACATTTTCCAGGCACCAGTTTTTTTCTGTCTTGTTGTAGAATTCCTTGTCAATTTTAAAATATAGCAGCACATTTAATAGCCAGTCAGGAGAAGCATTTAAGTGCAGCACTGCTGATGAACAGGGCTGCTGCAGCACTGCAGCAGCTCTGCAGGCAGACTGGGAAAGGCTGGAGCAGGAGTGTTGCAACAGAGCCAGAGAACTCATTCCTGCCCTCACATCAAGCCCACTGTTTGACTCTTGTTGTCACACTTCCTGCAAGTGCTGGGTGCTTTTCATCCACAAGGAACAAGGAAATGTCTCTCTTTACCACCAGCAGTAACTCTGTAATGGTTTGTGACATTACCCACATTTCAGTGTCTTAAGAGTCTTCACAGATGTGGCACTTACTGCAGACAGCAAGGACACCATCTAAGCTGAAAAGAGCCCATTTTGTAAATTCAGACCAGGCCTATTTAAATTAAAAAATAAAAGAAAATTCCAGGACAGAGGTATTTTTCTCTCAAGTAACTTGAGCTCAGTGTGGATTCTGATGCACAGGGCTGCTCTAGTCCCTCTAACAGACATGGGACTCTCAGACAAGGACACTGGGTTATTTGTCTCAGGCCAAAGGCATTTAGGGGTCGAAATCAAAATTGTCTGAGGCTCCTGTGTTGACTCAGGCCAATGTGTCACTTCTCTCTATTTTCTAAGCTAATAAGATAGGACAGCTGGCAAACTTCTAGTCTCCTTGTCATTTCTCCCCGAGAATGAAATAATCTGTTCTTTGCTTTAAAGAATTCAGAGTTATGGAGCAAAGATAAGAAATGTCTCAGCTTGCAAGCATTAGAAGTATTTTTGACTGTTACGTTGCCCCAGGCAAAGCTTATCTAATTTGAGCTCTCCACAGACATTTGGCTGTCAATTCATCCTGAAGACTTTTGGAAGGAAGAGGATCTCTCTTAACTGTAAAGTGGGGGTTTTTTGGGAATTAAAAGTGAGTCAAGAAAGCATTCAGCTCACTGGAAATATTACCAAGCAAAGTGGGGACTCTGCTGTGGCCAGCGGGTGAATGTGGATCTCCTGTGTGTTTGTGACTCTCGTTCTTGTGACCCTTCTGGGCTGATTATTGAAAAGCAACGAGTGGTTTCCCATAGTGGTAGTAAGTCATGGAAACATTCTTCCTAAAGAGTCTGTCTCACGTGAGTTCCTGCCTGGCTGTTCCCCTCTCTCTCCTGCCAGCATTTCAAACTTTATCTCATGAAAAGGGAGTCAGTACCCTTTGCAGCTGTCAGTGCGTGGAAGATGATACAGCTTGGGGCATCCAGCTGTCCTGAGGCCACTGATGAAGAGCAGCATGCCAGATTTTTCCTGCATGGATTCCAAAGAATCCATAGATCTGTTTAAGACCATTAGCAAGTAACCAAATAAAGGAAGACACGTTATGTCTGTAACACTAACAAATAGTGCTTGATTCTTTGGTCCATAAAGCTCAGATATTAACCAAACAGTTGTTTTACATTCTGTGAGCAAAAGTGAGCTGAGATATGGTGAGAGGAAATTATTTGCCCAAGGTTTTTGAAACAAAAACCTTGCAGAGAAGCCTTCAGTGCCTTCACTGCTGCTGCTGGCTTGGCTGGTTGTTCAGTGTGGGCAGCACAGCTTTATTTTTACAACCAACACGTAGTGTTTTCTAAAGCGCAGACCATTTACTGACAAGGATGTTGTCCACCATGGTCTGGAGTGTTTTCCCAGTTCCTGTTTCCTGGACTGAATGCCAACAGCGTGGTCTAAAAGCTTGAGTATATTTCCTCCAATATGAGCCTTTAATCGTTCCTCTAATGGGGAATAGTGGTGGGAAATTCAGCTCCAAAGCACTTTCCGAGTCAAAGATGGTAAATTGCTCCATTTAAAATATTTAGCAGATGTTCTCAAAATAGAGTTAGTTAAAAAAAAATGTGCTACACACATGGACTTCATCGTGGAGGGTAAATTGTCAGGAGTATGGCCTGGCAGGCTAGGAACTGGAATGGAGCTAGGTAAAAGGAATTTGCTGATGAAAGAAAGGAAATTGTTCCTACCACTCTGATTACTTTCAATCAAGTGGCTCATCCTGTGTGGATGTGAGCAAACTTTGTGCCCTCCAGCTCTGCTCCCTGCCCCAGCAGCATCTCCTGGGGCAGGCATGTAGGGAGCTGTGTGTGTCAGCTCACCTTGCTTTGAAGAGTGATTCCAAAATAAATTTCCTCTTGCTGCAACAATTTAGTTATTACATAAAAATGCCACTGCAATCTTCCTGCTTCATGCTGGCCAACTGCATGGCTTCAGGAAAAGGAAATCACAGCCAAAGTAAATGAACCCCAGTTTGTTGTCCCTGTTTCTAGGGTCTGTCTTATCCCACTTTTCTGTTCTTTTAGCTCCATTCACTGCAGTTTTGAACCTGCATCTTCTCTCATGTTTGCCACATCAACAGCCTTGGTACTTAAATGCTGTGACTAAATCTGGTGTTAACTGATGTTCAGCTGGGGTAGAAACGGCCTGTCTGCTGTAAAGGAAGAACATGGAGAAACACTTCAGAAGAGGAAGCAGAAAAAAAATCCTGCTTCTGGGAAAACAAACCAGGGATTTTTCAGCCTTCCTAACTGGAGAAGGACAACTTAAAACTGACATTTCAGTGTTCCGATCAAACTCAGACAACTTTTTCCTTTACAGATCCACACAGGAACATCTGCACCAGAAGCATCAGTGCTGGCTACATTCTCCAGTCCTGTGGCACAGGGCTTGACAGCTCCAGGGAAGACTGAGAAGCCTGGGCAGCCCGATGATGCCCATCCTCACTCCTCCAAGGCGTTGCCCACAGCCAGCCCTGTGCCGGTGAAAAGCACAGCGAAGGCGCAGGTGGCGACTTCTGTGCCCAGTGGAGTTCCCACAAATGGCAGCGTTCCTACAGCCCAGCCCAACACTGCTGCAGCCCCAAGCACTGCTGCCACCACGCCAGGTGAGGGCACGCAGGCCTCCAGCAAATGGCACCTGTTCAGGCTTTTTCAAGCCACGCAGTGTGGAAAAATAGGAGATTATTGTGGAACCTTGGAGAAAACGGCGAGGTTTGTGTGTCAGCACACGTGCTGTCGTACCCTACTGACTCCTGAGGTCTTGGGAATGGGACTTGGGCATCGTAAATCTGCATGTGACCGTTGCATCTGAGGACAGCTGGAAAGTAATGGGGATATCTTAGTTCCCAAAGGGAAGGCTGAGACACGATGCGGGGCAGAGTCCCGGGAAGCATTTTTCCAGTAGCCTTGGCACGCTGCTATCTATCAAATTGAGCAGAAATCTTAATGTCTGCTCAAAAGAGGGTGTAACTGATTATTTTCTGTCCCTGAAGTGTCACTGCACAGTTCAGCCGTGGAGAACAGTGTACTTGGCTGTTAGCCCATGCTTTGCTTTGCAGCATGGTGATGTTTTTGTTCACACTGGTATTTCCTAAAACAGACTGTTGAAAATGCATAAAGGCCAAAATGCCCTTTGGCAGCTTTGTTCCCTCACCCGGGCTGTCAGCTCTCCCTGCAGGGATGGCTATGCACAGGGAATGGTGTGTACTGCTCGTGTGGTGTCTCAGAATTCAGTTAATCCAGTGTGCTCAAGTATTCACAGCTGAATTTCTTTTGAATTTAGGGTTCCTTTCCCTTACAAGGGAACAAATGGAAAGTGTAAGGGAAGCACTGCATCCAAAGATGTTTTTGGCAGGAAGCTCATTGGCTGCTTGTGCTGACAAGTTAATGTGGTTTTTTTTTAAGGGCTTACCCCAGCTAAAACTGGAAAATATACTTTAAACATCTTCATTGGCTTGTCTGGGAAGACTGACATAGCCAGGGCCTCCTGGTTTTGCTAGCCAATGCAAAGATGATGTAAAGGGTAGTTTTTCCAAGCTACCAAGTTTTTCCAAGTTTTTTTTTCTGTTTGTCTAGGTTTTGTTTTTCTTATTTCCTAATGAGATCTGTTTACTTTTTGCCTTGGAACTCTTTGCAGGTGAAAAACTGATGGAGTATTTGAGAGGGGAAAAAGAGGGTTAATTCCAGTAGCTATTCAAATTGGAAGATAGATAAATAATAGATAATAAAGGTGGAAAAATAGCTAAATGTTTAAGGTCCTTTTTTCCCATCTTTTTTAACTTGGATTTTTTGTGCATACCTCTGAAACATTGTCTTTGACAGGGTCAAACTAAAGAAAGCATATTTTCTATGCATAATTCCCTGGTCCAGTAATAAAAAGACAAACATAAAGCAAATGGGGAGGGAAGAGGGGGATGAGGAGGCTGAGAGGTGTTCTTAAGAAATGCATACAACTTTCTGGTTGTCTTAATGCTAATTAAAAGCAGAAAAAATTGTGTCCCTGGCCATAGTTTTCAAGGTTACCCTGCAATCTTTAAAAGCTGTCAGTTTATTTGAAATGGAATAGCAAGAAAATTCTTGAGCAGGGGTGGAAAAGAAAATATAAATAAAAGGACCAGGTTTGTATTTTGAGCTTCCATACCCAGTGTGGCAGCTATGCAGGTTTAAAAAAATTCTTTTAGCCCTCAAGCAGTTTTTCAAAAAAGAAATTCTGTGGATTCTTTATATATTTGTGAAGCTCTGGAATTGCAGTTTGGAAGTAGCGGTGTTTGTCTTGCTGTGCCATGAGCCTGCAGATGAGTTCTCTGCCAAAAAGCTGTCAAGTAAAACCCTTCCCATCCTGCTGGACCTGGGTGAAGAGACTCCCCTGTGCTGTGTGAAAGGGCCACATTTCAGCACAGTATCTGCAAAGAGAGGTGACTGAGTAATTCCAGGCTTGTCTACATTTTGTAAACCCCATTAATGCTTTTGCATTAACAAGGAGGGCAAAACCTGAAGTGGAAGGTCTGTTGAGGGACAGGATGTTTACGAAATACATCAGTATTGTAGCTGGGGTTTATTCCATAAACTGAAACCAAGGTGGATTTAGGTACATAATTTTTTTTTCCTGTTCCTCTTCCAATTCTGTGTTTGTCCCTTTCAGCTATGAAGGAGCTGGTGGTTTCTGCTGGAGACAGTGTCGAAGTGACCCTGCCAAAGAACGAAGTTCAGCTGAACGCGTTTGTGCTTCCTGAACCACCACCTCGTAAGGCTTCCCCGGGAATTCTGCTAAGGGCTTGGGATGTGAAAAGGCAAACAGTCATTATGTATGGCATGAAATAAGGGCAGTCTTGAAAATGTCTTTTGTCAGAGAGCACTTTCCTGTGGAAATTTTTCATACTCAGCTCTTACCTCGTGCTGCCTGTTAGAGAAAATAGTGAGACACAAAAAAATGGAAAATGCTACAAAGCCAGTGGATTTGGGAGATGGCACATTCTCAGGGTGGTGTACAAGGAAAAAGTGGATTTTCAGCATCTATTCTTGATATTTGCTGATAGGAACTGAGCTGTATTAGCAAGTGATCGAAATCTGAATTGGGGTATTTGCCTGCTGAGGAACAAATTCTGTACACTCCTCATTTCATCCTGCAAATTGTTGGCAGGTATTTTTAAAGTTCTTATCTTAACTGTGTCTACTGTGGCAGTGGGAGCTGCAGAGGCAGGTGTGTTCCGTGTTGTGCAGCAGCAGGGATTGATTCATTCCTGTTCAAAAATTGGCATTCCTGTGTCTGCAGGATCTGAGGATGTGATAAGGCTTTTCTCTCTTATTATCCTGGAGCTGTGATTGTTCCAAAGCTCTTTATTGCCTTAGAGGCTGAAAGATGGGTTTTGATTTCAGAGTAAATGAGTTTAGAAGCACAGATTGTCTCTTTTCCTGGGTATATTCCCAAAAAGCCGCAGCCCAAGCTGTCTCGTTTTTTCACAGTGCAGCAGAATGTGCCTTGTAAATGTTTAATACCTTTGCAGTTCTTTAGTATGGGAGAAAGACGGGCTTTGAAAACAAACATCTGGACCTTTTCTTTTTTTTTAAGGAACCACATATTCCTATGAGTGGGAATTGATTACTCATCCAAAAGACTACAGTGGAGAGATGGCAGGGAAGCACTCCCAGACCCTGACGTTGTCTAAGGTAAAGCTTTTGCTGCTTCATATCCTGTTGTGTTAAATGCCAAGTGGAGAAGATGGGGACCCCGGCAGCTAGGAAAGACTTGTATGGGATTTCAGGATGAATAGGAAATTGCATGATGGGCAGGCAGCCAACATCTGACTGCAAGCCCACTTCCGAGGCTCTTAGAAAAAGGAGATTGATCTGGCACGAGGGAAAGAAGAAATTGATTTCAGGAGGTACAAGCTGCCTACAAGCAGTGCGACAAGGCACACAAATGGCACAATTTAACAGTAACAAGGGGTGGGAATATTGCTGGAACAGTGTGGTGGTCTGGTTAGGTCTGAGCCCTCTGCTGCCCACTGGAAGAGGAACTTGCTGCTTCCGTTAATGAGAGCCCTGCAATACCTCATGGCATGTCCCTGGCTGCTGCTCTTAGACAAGCTCTAACAGGGAAAGGGTTGCCAGTTCCTGCACATGGGGATTCTTAACAAGGAAATGACTCTAAGTACTGTGAATATACAGTTCTGTACTTGAGACATTCCTTTGAGCATTCTGGATTCTACTGCACTCAGAAAAAAATCTACAGGCTTAAGTAAGGATATCATGCAGAGCCAAGCCTTTTGAAAGGAGTGTGCAGGTCTCTGTGAGGGTTTCAGCCTTTTGGGTATCAAGATTGTTATCCAGCACCTGGTCCTTCACCCTCTCATTTTGGCTCAACAGTGAATTGTCAAGGGGTGACTGCCTGGTTCATGTCACCTAGAAGGAAGAGAAGAAACACTTTCATTTATAAAAACACGCAAGAAGAGATTTTCTTCTTACGTGTAGCCTTTCTCACCTCAAATGCAATCTGCTAGTACAGATTCCTGTGGCCAGACGACCTGAACTAATCTCTGTTATCTCTCTTCTGTTTGCCTTTTGTTGCTGGAAAATAAAGCTTGACTGACAATCCTGTGGCAGAGAGAAATTCAAGTCTTTGGTTTCTGCATAGCCATTGTAAACTAAAATACGTGTAATATTGTATTATTGTAAACTAAAATACATGTAATTCCATTTTGGCCTGGAAACCATCCTTTGCTGTGTATGCAGAGGCTGAAGCACGAGTACTTGGGTGCTCCTGTGCCAAAGCACAGGAACTTGACCTTCCAATAGGTCCTGATAAGGTGCCACCAACCTGAAGGCAAGTGATCCTTTGTGTTTGTTTCCAGCTTACTGTTGGCCTGTACGAGTTCAAAGTCATCGTTGATGGGGAGAACGCGCACGGAGAGGGATATGTGAATGTAACAGTGAATCCAAGTGAGCGGTGGGATTGGATCTTTCCTTGACTTCACCTGTCTCTGACAAGCCAAGGCAGCTGTGTCATGGGGTTTGGTTATTTGACTAGACCCTGGTTTAGTGTGGTGATAATTCATTGTGCCGTGAACTTGCAGTGTGTCTGTATATATATACACATATGTATGTATGTATTAAATGATTTCCTGAGATAGGAAGCTCTTGCTAACACACAGCTGTTTTTGCTGTACTGTATCAAGCCAACCACTCGATAAAAGAGCTGGAATCCTGATAGAGAAGTGCTCAGCAAACAGCTCACCCTGAAAGGCCACCGCTTCCATAAAAACTAGCTGCAGTCTGACAAAAAGCTTATAGCAGCAGGAGCAAAATTGAAGAGAAGACAGAGCTTTGAAGCTCCTTTGGAGGTTCCTTTCTTTCCTGTCCAGTAAGGAATATCATTCCCAACCACAGGCAGGTTAAGTCAAATCTCATTCCTTATTGTAAAACATGTTTTGCAGATGAGCTGGTGGAGATACAGCAGCTTGTGCTGACTGCCTCACTTTTTAGATGGCCTATGTAATGCAACAACCACAGGTTTCAATAAAAGCCCTTCATTTTGCAGTTTTCAGCAAGCACAACCTTTGTGGGCAAAGAAGGGCTCTTGAATTCCCTAAACTAGCAAGAGTGTGGCTGGTCTTCTGGATGCTGTGGCTGATCATTTCCTTATAAGCAGTGACTTTGCAGCTGGCAGCGTGCACCAAAATCCTTCACTTTTCAGAGCAGCAGCCACACTGTGGCAAGAAGCTGTAGGTGCTGGACCCAGTAGGGGAAAACTGATGCAGTGCAGCCTTCCCAGAGCACTGGTGTGCTGACATTTCACCTCCACACTGTTCGAACCCCCTTTTGGTGGCCTTGATTCCCCAAGCTGGTGTAGAACGTGCTGCAAACACAAATCACTGTTGCTGATAGTTTTGCAGTTCCTTGGCCAGGGCTTTCTGTCGTGGCCTGCCTGTAGTGTCATGGTAACAGCTGGGTTGTTGTTGCAGAGCCCCGGGTGAATCAGCCTCCTGTTGCCATCGTGTCCCCACAGTTCCAGGAAATCTCCCTGCCAACCATTTCCACTCTTATCGACGGCAGCCGTAAGTACCTGCAGGTTTAAGTGCAGCATCCAGATCCTGGGCTGGCCCTTTGCTTATTAAAGTTTAAGAGAAACTTTAGGCTGTCAAACACAATTCAGTGAAAAGAATTAGTCTCTCTGGCCAGGAGAGGGGAACACACAACAGCACCGCTCTGTGTTCCCTTTTGAAGGGCACTGGCCTGAGCTAATCTCCTAAAAAAGGAAAAGCTCTGGAGGTTGCTGCTTAGAATCAAAAAATAATTACTGTCAGTCAAAAATACTGGGCTCTTTGTTAAACTTCAAACGTGTAACTTACTGATACACCACCTTCAGTGACCCTGGCCTGCACTAGAGCTTTTCAGGAGTTCCTTTAAATAAATTCAGGTTGTCTTAGCCCCAACTAGCACTGATTTGTTACAGTTTGGGTGTCTGAGCATAAGAGAGACTCTGGTCTTGGACCAAAAATACCTTTGCCCACTAAGCCCAGGACAGAAGTAGGGACTGACCATCTGGAATCTGTGAAGCAGCATTTTCCAACTCCTTGTGTGTGTGTTTTCCCCCATTACTGAAACAGAAAGCACTGATGATGATAAAATTATCAGTTACCACTGGGAAGAGCTGAAGGGTCCCCTGCGAGAGGAGAAGGTTTCCAGTGATACTGCCATACTGACACTGACCAACCTGGTACCTGGGAATTACACATTCAGGTAGGTCACACCTGGGGGAGTCCATCAGTTCTCATCCCTTAAGAGTGAAATGTATGGGAATCCTGAAGTGTTAATCTGGTTAAAAAAACTCAACACAAAACATGGAGAGAACTCCATTTTGTAATGTTCTGTCGCTCCACTCCTACACTTCCAAGTAGTTTTGTAGCTTTGCACTTCAGGAGAGATAAGCAGTCTGGCTGCTTCTTATTCTTGACTTGTAGCCCTGGTTAAGAGGATGGCTGAAGGGAACAAATGGTCTGTCAGTGCTACAAAATGTCTCTCGAAATGTCACGTCGAAACTCTTCGGGTAAAAGCTTAGGAAGAAATGCAGTCTTCAAATCCAGCTTTTAAATGCAATGTGTTTGTCCCAGATAAGTGAATGAGCCCTAATGGTTTGACGCACAACCTGGGCAATAGGTGGTAGCTGATTTTACTTTTGTATTTCTCCTGTGTTTTTCCTTTGGCCTGTATTTTGGTGTGATGTCCATCACTGCATCAGCAGATCTATTTAAAGTAAAACAAACTGGAGTACCTCTAACTGAACACCACTTTCTTGTTAAGCAGTTGGCATATGAACTACTCAGATCCAGGTATAGCAAAAAGCAGTTGTGGTTTGTGGTACCAGCCTACCTGAGGAGATGTGCTGTGTCCAGGCCACTTGTGGGTTAGTCTTGTACTTCTGTGTTTCACCTTGGAACCAGTTGTTAGATTTCAAGTGGGAGCTGGATGTGACTGTTGAATTTCTTGCATCACTTTGAGGCTGATAATTGGACATTTGGGGGAAGTTTCTATTCAGAAATGGTTGTATTCAGCTCTGATCACCATCACTCTTCAGTGCTTTCACTTCTTTTTTCCCTCTTCAGTCTAACAGTCGTGGACTCGGATGGTGCCAGCAACTCCACCACTGCCAACCTGACTGTGAACAAGGCAGTGGATTATCCTCCAGTGGCCAATGCTGGCCCAAACCAGGTGATCACCCTGCCCCAGAACTCCATCACGCTCTACGGCAACCAGAGCACGGACGACCACAGCATTGTCAGCTATGAGTGGCTGCTCAGCCCCAACAGCAAAGGGAAGGTGATGGAGATGCAGGTCAGTGCAGGTCTCCAGTGTTCCACCTGGATTGCTTACTAGCTGGGTTTTTATCTGTAATCAAACCAGTTTTAATGGACTGTTAGCAAATGTCTCTTAGAATCCTACAGAGCAAACGTGTGATGATTTAGTATGTGCTTAAAATTAAATGTGTGTGAAGCTGGTATTGGCAGCCTCGCCACTGGCATCCTGTTCCTTTCTTGAGCAATGCAGTTTTAAATCCTGCTGAAGAAGCGGGATTGAGAGAGGTGGGAACTTTTGAGTTGGATCTTGGAGTCTAAATTTTGCTGATACTGGCCAGATTATCCTCAGTCCTAAACAGTAAATGTTGGAACTTGTTTCTGTGTCATCATTTTTCTTTTAAAGATTATTACTGCTGTCAAATTTATAGAATAAGAAAGTCCATGAATCAGTTTCACTATATGTGGGATTTGCACAGGGCTCCCCAGAGGTTTTGCTGGAGTTGGGAACTACTGAATCCCAAAAGGTCTGCTTGTATGGCATTACTCTTGTTATGTCCCGCAACAATGTCCTTGTAGTGTGCATAAATTTAGCTGTAAGAGCTTTGCATGCTGAAGTGGCACAGACTCCTGCTCCCATAGCAGGAATTGTTAATAACCCCCTAGAATGTGCTGGTAGTAGTTACTTTAGAATCACTCTTTTGGTCCATCATCATCTGCATGAGGATTGTTTTTAATCCATTAATATCTTTTCTCACAGGGCGTGAGGACACCAGTCTTGCAGCTCTCTGCAATGCAGGAAGGTGATTACACCTACCAGCTCATAGTGACTGATTCTGCTGGGCACCAGTCCACTGCAGAGGTCACTGTGATAGTCCAGCCAGGTAAGCTGCCTTTACCTGCTATTGCTGCTTCTCTTCCAGGTGTTGGAGGTGAGCAGCAATCTGTCAGCAACCTCTAGATCTTATGGTGACTTTCAGCAAAGCTGCTCTGATTCAGGATCATTCTGGGCTGGTATATTACTGATAAATGAGCAAAAGAAAGCTTGTAGGAATAGTGCCTTTCTACGTCATTCTCTTATTTTACACAATGTAACCTAATGGATGTTTTCCTACAATAAAGGCAGGATTGTATTTCCAAACACCTGTGTCTCCCACAGTGCTGGGTCCTGGGACAGGGGCAGGAAAAGTGGAGCAGTACTTAGAGAACGAGAGCAGAAATCAGAACTCCTCATTTTCAGTCTCATTTTATTGCAGATGTGTGAATGAAATGCTCATTGGAATTCTTAACTGCTTTTAACCTCACTTTATCTGAGTACAAGGCAGTGGGCAAGAGATATACTGGGGATCATGGAGAAAATCTTAACGGTGGGGTTTCAAGCTCCACCTTTATGGCATGTGTGTGTGAAGTCCTACATTCTTTTCCAGAGAACAACAAGCCCCCAAAAGCAGATGCTGGTCCAGATAAAGAATTGACTCTTCCTGTGGACAGCACCACTCTAGATGGCAGCAAGAGCTCGGATGACCAGAAGATAGTCTTCTTTCTTTGGGAAAAAACACGGTGTGTATCACCTTCCACGTTCTCGTGTATCCAAATCTTTCATTTTAAATAAGTCACACCCCCGCACCTCCCTTGTGTTCAGTCATGGTCACACTGGGCTTGACAAGCTTTACCAGTGACCTGAATAAGACAAGGACTTATGTTCGGTTGGAGAGAGGTGGAGTTTTGTTTGAGCATGAGAAATAGCTTTGCCTTGATCTCTAGGCCTGAGTCCCACTCTGAGTGTGGTGTGGCTCAGCGGTGTTTCCACTCACAGCAGTGGAGCTTGGTCTCTATCTCATGGAGAGACTGACCCTTGTAATCAAACAACAGCAGGGCCTCCTAACTCGATGCTTTTGCAGTTTGTTTGAATGAGGCAGAGTTCTCTTCCGACTCTAAATTCCCTGAAATGCTTTAGGGAATTCAGGAAAAAGCCTATGAGCAACTTGCAGTAGCTTTTTCTGTTTGCTAATGCAAAGTCTGTGCAAAGCCCTAGAAATGAAGGACTGTTTTTGTTTTGCACTTTCTTCTTACAAAATTGGCTCACTGTGCAGTTCACAAGCCAATTTGCTGAAAGAACCACTATTTGTAAACACCACCTAAATGCTGTTATCAGTGTTCCTCTGGTTTAAAATTAACCAAAACATTGAACGGCCAGAAATTATGCTTTTTGTTCTGGATGCTGCACTTACCCTTTAGATTATCTTGCTGTAACTGGAGAGCATAATTTTGCTTTTTGTCATGGACTCTTATTTCCAGGCCCCTGTTTGGAGTGAGGCTGCCTCCAGTGTTCTATGCAAAGTTTAAACTGATCAAAATCCCTGAAAAAGGTCAAAAACTGAACAAACCCCTTGTGTCTTGGCTAGGGGTCCAGATGGTGTGAAGCTGGAGAATGCCAACAGCAGCATTGCCACTGTCACAGGCCTCCAGGTTGGGACATATGAGTTCACTCTGACAGTGAAAGATGAGAGGAACCTGCAGAGCCAAAGCTCCGTCAACGTCATTGTCAAGGAAGGTACGTCCATCCGTGAGCAGAGCTGCTCAAGTCACAGGTTATCTCTGAGCAGTTCAGCAAAACCTGTGTTCAGAGACACAATAAAAGGAAGGAAGGAAGGGATACGATGTGGAGAGCACTGAAGCAGCCTTGCAGTTTGCCCTTTTCTGGAAGAACAGTACTGCAGCTTAATCCTGCAGTATTTCCCTTCTCTTCCCTGGGGTTAGGCAGGGATTTCTGGAGTATGCTGGAGATTTAATGCAGTAATTTTTGATTGGGCAACACAAGATCTTTCTCCAAGTGCTTCCTCTCTGTTTATTTAGAGATAAACAAGCCGCCCGTTGCAAAGATTGCTGGTAACGTTGTCATCACCTTGCCCACAAACACAGCAGAGTTGGACGGATCGAAGTCCTCTGATGATAAGGGGATTGTCAGCTACTTGTGGACCCGGGACGAGGGGAGCCCTGCAGCTGGGGTGAGCTTTCTTTTGTAAAGCATCACAAAAATCAGTGCAAGGTAGTGTTGACAGCTCCTGAGGAAATACAAAGCTCATTGTTGGGCTGTTACCTTGTCATATCCTGAAATATGATGATATATTGTGCTACTTTGATCCTTTGTTTCCTCATACTTACTTTGTTCTGCCTTCCAGGAAGTCTTAAATAATTCAGACCATCATCCTGTCCTCCTCCTGTCCAATCTGGTAGAAGGGACCTACACATTTCACCTCAGAGTAACAGATGCCAAAGGAGAGAGTGATGTGGAAAGGACCACAGTGGAGGTCAAACCTGGTGAGTCTGGGTTTTGTGCTGTACCACATTTGCCTACAACCCTCTAGATACAGTATACTGGGATTAAAATGTGTCATCTAGTCCAGTTTAGAACTGTAAACATCAAAAGTTTTGGGGGATGTGGTTGTGTTTTCCTGTGGTTTTTGAGGGCTGACTCTCACTGCTTCTGTTACCTTCCTACAGTGCCATTCTCTGGTTCCGTGTTCAAATCAGAAACATCCTGGAGAGATACTAAAAACCTGCCTTGTACCCAGGCTGGTAAATAGAAACTCTAAAGATCTGTACTATCTACATTCTCCCTAGATCCTAGGAAAAATAACCTGGTGGAGATAATTCTGGATGTGAATGTGAGCCAGCTGACGGAGCGGCAGAAGGGGATGTTCATCCGGCAGATAGGGGTGCTGCTGGGGGTCCTTGACTCAGACATCACCGTGCAAAAGATCCAGCCATACACTGAACAAAGGTGGGATTCATCTGGGAGGGTACACGGCGGGGAATTGCTTGAGGGTTTGGAAAATCAAGGCCTCTTTTCTCTTGGAAAGCAGATTGGACCATCAGAACATGTGGAGCTGTTGCTTAACATTGATATTCCTGCTCTGATCAGAGTTGCCAAGCAGGTCTTAAGTATCTTTCCTGCAGGTCTTGAGTATCTTTCCCCTCTGGAGATGGTGCATTGTCCTTGAAAACTGCTGCTGCTGCTGCTCTTTTCACCTCAAACCTGTAAAATAAGAACAAATCTTGGTTTGTTTTTTGAAAATTGTGGAGAGTGTCTGAAGGGATGTTCTGCAGCTGTGATTTGTAACTGAAGAAATAACGGGGCTTGGTGCAGGAGTTTGGTGAAACACTTTTGACACACCAGAGGTGGTGTGTGACAATCCTCCTCTCCTTCATGCCAGATTGGCAGTTTGCAGAATCACTGACTGGTTTGGGTTGGAAGGGACCTTAAGGATCATCCAGTTCCAACCACACAGCCACAGGCAGGGACACCTTCCATTAGTTCTGCATTAGCTTTATTGCCTACACAACTGCTTCAGCTTAATGTACAAAAAATGTTGAAAGCCAATGTGATTTCTGTTTGAAGAGATAGAAAAGCTTAATTTTGATTGCTAGTTGACTTACAGAAAACTGCATTTCTCCTAACCACATGGAAGTTGGCTGCTGAGCAGGGCTGTAGGTCAGGGTGATGTTGCCTGCCTGGAGAGTGGCAACAAGCCATGGGTGGCAATCTGTTGAAATAAGTGCAATATTGCACTTAGTTTTTATTAAAAGGGGAGTAGTTGCAAAGTACTTAAAGCACTGAAGAAGATTTAAGGGACATGCTTAAAGTCCTGCAGCAAGTCAGCAATAAATCTGCTGTTACTTTACGCTTCCCCGGGTGTTGTGATGGATCGATTCTTTCATGTCCACATGGCCTGCTGTAGCAGGAAAAATAGAATTCATTGTCCATGCAAACCTGGAGAGCTGAGAACAGAGGAGCCAGCACTTTCTGTTGTAACATTAGCTCTCTGTCTCTGCCATGAGCAAGCCAGTCGCCCCTGAGTAAGGCAAGTAAGGGATTCTTGTCATTAATGCTTCATCTGTTTATATGTTCAAGCAGACAAAAGAGTGGGAAGTGTTATAAAGGAGCAGAGATTGTTTCCTGGCAGATGGTTTTAAGATCCCGTTTTTGCCTCCACTATCAAAGTAACTTGTGCTGTTTAAAAAAGAGCTTTTTCCTCTGACTGCTGGTTTGTTCTTTTTCACATACTCTGAGGGTTTCACTAACATCCCATTGACTCATAAATTCACTAGTGATAATAAATCCCAAGCATCCTCTTGTGAGTCTAAAGGATCCACAGGGCTCTGCAAGGTGAGCAAGCCATGAGGAACAAGTTCTTCTATCACAAAGTTAATGCAGTAAAAGCTGCAGAATACAGGATCCTTCACACCTGGGCTGTTTTCTGGCTGTAGCACTTGGTGCATTCCAACTAAACTCTGCAAAAGACTGTAAACTTCCACTGTCTGGTGCTGGAGCTCTGTGCTGAGTAGGTAAATGGACCCCCAAGTTCCAAGTGTAGTAAAGTCTGAAGATCCCACAGGGAGGAAGGGAGGAGAATATGAAAACAGCAGGACCTTAAAGTTTTGGGATTTGATGCCTAGCATGAACATGCAAAGATCTGCTTCATTTGCAAACTCAAGAACAGTGCAGCCCTAGCTTGGAAAACATGAATGGATCAGATATCCTGAAGGGTTTCCTGCTGTAGGGCCAGATCTGCCGTACAGCAGAAATTCTTTTGCTTCTAAACAGAGACAGAAGTCTGGTCTTCAAATAAATTTGGGATTCTGAGTAAGTCCCTCTAATGACAGACTGGAGAGTGTGGCTCTCTACCTGATGTTTGGAGAAGCAGCAGATAATAATTCTTGTCTTTCTTCCAGCACAAAGATGGTGTTCTTTGTCCAGAACCAGCCTCCCCATCAGATATTCAAAGGACGAGAGGTGGCCTGGACGCTGAAGAACGAACTGCGGAAACAACAGTCGGACTTCCTCATCTTCCGGGCGCTGGAGATTAACACAGTCAGTAAGTGAGAGTCTCTTGGGACACACTTAACATCTTTCCCTTCTTTTCAGCTGCCTGACAGAATAAGGGTGCTAAAAACATCCATGTGCCCACACACTTACACTCACTGCAGGAGCTTTCATGTTAATAAATGGGAAACAGAAAATTAAGTCTATTAGACTATTCACTAATCACTTATTTACCAATTAATTCTGTCTATTCACTATTTAACTTCTTATAAATAATTACTAGCAGTGTTGCTGTGAAGAGTTCACAAAACCAAAAGCAGATTGATACTAATGAAACTAAAATACAGTGTTAATGGACTACAGCCACTGAAATGAGTGTCATCCTGAAAACAGTAAACTGCACATCTTGGTAGCTGTGAACCCACTCATTTCCTGTGCAGCACAAACATCAGTCTGCAGGAATGTTTCCCTTCTATCAATATTTTACAACTTTGCATTAGCACTGTTTTTGTTTTATGAGATCCATCCTTTGAGGATCATTTGCTGATCAGTTAGAGATTTGAAACTAGAATCGTGTAAAGTAATTATTTTCATTACTTCCTGATCTTACCATTTTGTGGCCTTCAGAAGCCATTTTTCAGTTCTGTTTGGTCCCTCCAAAGGATCTGTTTGTTTCTTGTCTGTCTCACAGGCAGGGTTTGAATTGGAAAATCAAAACTTGGTTTAAAAACATTTACTTGACAAATGTACAAATTCCGTAACTTGTAGATCAAAATGAGGATTTATTAGGCAAAATGTATGTTGCTGGTGAAGTGGGATGTTTCAGTTTGGCATGAGGCCCAGGTGCTTACGTTTGCACTTCTCACCTCTTGTGATTACAGCTGAGCTATGAATGAGTTACAGAGGGGCCACATTCAGGTCAGAGCCTGCAGGAGGGGTTGGCTGTATTGAACTATTTTGTCCCATTTTTGCCTCACCTGTGAGTCATTTAGTTCACCTTGCTGGTTTTGGCCCCCAGCCTGTCAGCTGAACTGCTCTGAGCACGGGCGCTGTGACTCCTTCACCAAGCGCTGTGTGTGTGACCCGTTCTGGATGGAGAACTTCCTCAGGGTCCAGATGGGGGACGGCGAAAGCAACTGCGGTACGTGAACCCCCTGGGGTGGGCACTTTTGCAGAGAAACCCGTGTTTGAAACCCAGGGTGGGCACGGTGCCAGGCACCTGCTGGCTCCCAGTTGCTCTGATGAGATGCTGACACAAGGACACAGTCCCTTGTCTCACCTTCTGGGCAGGTGATGTTTGATAGGGGAGTGACTCCCCTTCAGACCCTCCCAGTGAACACTCATTAAGAGTTGAGTCCATTCTGGGTGTATAAATCACAGCTCTCTTCTGTCATGTCCGTACAGAGGCTTTTCTGCCACAGGAAAGCAAATTTTGTAAACCAGCACACAGTGAAAACTGCCCAGTGAGTCCGCACACCGAATCTCAAGCTTCCCAAGGGGATCTGGTGGTGCTGCCAGTGGGGAATGCCAGCCCTAATTCTGCAAAGGGCCAGGCCTTGCCTTTTCTTTCCCAAGAGTAGTCCCCTAAAACGTGCACTGTCAGCTGTATGAGGTGCCAAAACGTGTTTATCTCTGGGGTTTTGCTTGCAGAGTGGAGTGTGCTGTATGTGATCATTGCATCTTTTGTCATCGTGGTTGCCCTCGGATTCTTGTCGTGGATGGTGATCTGCTGCTGCAAGAGGTGGGACTGAGACCACAACCCCCACTGTATCCAGGCTTCCCAGCCAAGTATCTGCAGTAGGAGGTTAAAGATTCAAACCCATCGTCCCAGCAGGTCATCTGCTGAGCCCTGGGATGTTGGGTTTTCTCACTTAAGTGTTTCAAGTGAAATGTTGAAGTCACGGAACTCTGGGTTATGTTAAGAAGCGAAATTTGGATTAACCTATAAATGTGCAACTTAGCAACATTTTAATGTTTCACTTTGTAATATGAACGTAATCCTAAATAGCAGGTGCTTTAGCTTTGAAGATCAGAGTTGTTTTTCTTCTGGCTCTTTTGGAAATGGACTGTCTCTTAATTCCTTTTCCTTCCCTTTAGACGGAAAGGAAAATCCAAAAGAAAAAGCAAATACAAGATTTTGGATGCAACGGATCAAGAAAGCCTGGAGTTAAAACCAAATCCCAAAGCAGGTAAAACATGAGAGGGAAGAGCTCAGCACTTCCAGAGTGCTGACTGAGGACTCAAAATCCCAGTGAAACAAACGTCATGTGGGGGCTGACAGAGGGGTCTCAGAAGATCTAAGAGCTTGTCTCAGATCTGTATATGGGGTATTCAGTGAAGTCATCTAACTCTTAGGTTTGGAAACTGGGGCTGAAACTGGCCTGGTCCTGATGTCTCCACTTGGTATCACAGAAGTAGGAAGTGGATACATCAAGCTGTGCAGAACAGCCTGACCCAGGAAGCCCAAAATTGGGTCTTGGCTGTAACTTCTCCTGCTCTGACATTTTCCCCTGGGTTCTGGTAGTTCCTTTCTTGCCAATGTGCAATTCTTTTATCATTCTCTACAGCAAAGCAGGAATTCAGTGGCATTAACATTACACTAAACCAGTGGACACCTGAAAATACCTGTGTACTGGAGAGATTGAGGTTTATTTCTGCTCTGCTGCTCACCCACCACAAACAACTGGTTCATCAACTTATTTATTCTTGGTCTTGTAAGCATCAGGCTGTGAAAATTTCACATTTAGCTCATCCTCTAGTTTTCCAGTAAGCAGGTGCATTTAGGAGGGAGATCGTGAATTCCTCAGTGCTCCATGTGGCTACAGGTCCATTGGCCCATTCCAGAAAGGCAGGATTTGTCTTCAGTGTTCTTAGCCAGCATTTTCCTGCCCACATTGCTGTCCTGAGAGTTCTTGTCAGGTGCTTTGTGAAGATCGGGAAGTTATTTCAGGCTGGAATGTTTTTATCTGAAACCTGAACCAAGCGGTGGTCACCTGCTGACTGACCAGGAAAAGAGGGAAATGTTGGAAAGGATGTGCCAAATACACCTCTGCTGAATGCCAGGGAGCTCTGCAGCTGCTGAAGTGTGTGTTTCATATCAGAGTGTGTCCTGGTTTTGTTTAGAGAAGGGGATGTGTTAACTGTGCATGGAAAAGAGTCCCTGATCCTTGTTTGCTAGCGGAAAACAACCGCTCCTCCCGGTGTTATCCCATTTAATGGTGTTCCAGCAAAGTGAGCAGTGCCCAAGAGCAGCATGGAGGGCACTGCAGTGACAGACTGATCAGCTGTTCCTCCGGGGAGCAGGCTGTCCCAACTGCTCAAACACGGATACCCTTGAAGGAAACCCGGGTGTGTTTCCCTCCCTCAGCACCCAACTCTGCTTCCATCTGACCATCTGTCACCTCCGGGCCCACTGTGCAATAGATGTACTAAATGTGCCTCACCATTTGCTCTCTGGTAACTAAACTCATCTTGCTGCTTCCAAGGCTGGCTGCTGACTAAAGTCTTTTTTCCTGCTAGCTATGTCCAGGGAGCTTTCTGCTAACAGAGGAAATGTTGCATTTCTCCATTAAGGAAAAGCTAAATTTAAATATTTCCTTTGCTGACAATATCAGTAAATGTCTCTCTCCTGTCCTTGTGCGTTAATCTAAGTTCATCCTAATGCTAGTTAATTTATCTCTCTCCCCTTGCAGGCAGGAGCAGCAGAGAGCAGAGTAGAGAGAGGGTAGTGAGATGGCAGAGATCTTCCCTCACACACCTGCATACTCTCTTGCTCCAGTCGTGAGCCCTTAGAGCGTTTTCTAGGCAATGCCCCGAGCAAGGTCAGGGAGACACAGCTCCCACGTGTACTCGCAGCCCCTTCTGGTCACATCATTGCCTTCCTGCCTGCTTGTTGTGCTTTGTGCTGTCTTGGAGTGTTGTTGTGACCTCTGACATGCCAGAGTGTCTGAGACGGGATGACTTTAGCTTCAGCATCAGAGGGAATAAGAAGCACACAGAGGAAAGTCAGATTCTGCTGCCTCTTAGACATGATCAGAAAAGGAGACTTAGAGGGAATGGAGTAAGGTGAGGTGGTTCACTGGTGTTAAAAGCATTTCTAACCTGGGAATGTTCCTCCTTCAAGGTGGCAGACAGAAAGCCCAGGTCCTCAACACGAGCCTGATGCACTCGGAGTCCGAGCTGGACAGTGATGAAGCCATCTTCACATGGCCTGACCGGGAAAAAGGGAAACTGCTCCGCAGCCAGAACGGCTCCTTGCGCAACGGACAAGTGACACTCAAACCCAAGAACCAGAGGGAGGAAATCCTATAGCTCCCCTCGGGCAGCCTTGACTGGAGCTCAGCAGGGAAGGCCACTCCTGTCCCTGTCCTACCAGGGCCTTTGGAGGCCACTTTGACTAGGACAACGCTGCTAACTAATTTCACAGAAAATAACTTTGGTTTTGTGGGTTTCTTTTCATTCGGTTAAAACTGGTTGTACTTGAATTTGAACTTCAAGGGAAATCAAAGGGAGGAGAAGGTAACTGTGAACCCCAGGAGAGGAGTCGGAAAAGGACAGAGCTGACATCTGGAGAGGGCAGGACAGAACCACTTGGAGCAACTGTGAATGTGCAGGACCCTCCTAAGCCACCTCAGACTGCAGTGGAGGGAGCACCTGTGGACTGCCAGCTCACTTGCCTTGGAGCTCCTTGGAAAAGGAAGGTCAAGTCCTTGAGCTGTGCTCTGAGCTCCCTCCAGGCTTCTGTAGCCTACCACAGGCTACTTGTGCTGTCCAACAACTTTCTTCTCCCTTGCTCCCACCTTCCCTAATGGTTTAAGCACTATTATAATGTAGACTTGTCCTTTCACATGCACTTGGCTGCTGTTGGAGTGTAGAGGAGGGGGAATGTAAACACTCTGGTCACACTCCCACAGTTTACAGGTAGGAGAGGGGTTTGTGGCTGTTCTAAATCGCTGTCAGGCTGCTCTCATGGGGAGTGTTGGGGACTTGGTGCCTGTTCACATGTGAAAATCTGACCTCTGGTTACTGCCCAGGCTGGGAGACCCCCCCCTGCAGCAAAGTCCTGCTGGGTACCAGAGCTGGGGGGACACACACCCATCCTTGGTACCTATGTCCAACGTCTGGCTTCATCCCAAAGCTGTGACATGTTCTGTGGCCCCAGCACCTTCTGTTGGTCACCAGGCCGTCCGTGAGGCTGGACGTTAACCATATCTCAGTTAGGGAACACTGTGTACTGTGGTTTTTTGGTTTGGGTTATTTTCCCCTTAAAATTTGCACATCCCAGGCGATGGGGATCAGTCTCTGCAGTCCCCAGCTGGCTGCTCCCTCGGGCTGGCAGCTCACTGGCCTTGTGCTGTTGTGGCTGCAGAGCCCTGTGTGCTCCTGTCACAGTGTGAAGAGCACACGTGGTGTCCTTTCGTGGTGGAAAAGGGAACTCTGGGTACCCGAGGGCAGTGGGCAGTGCCAGCAGCACGTGGCACAGCGTGTCACTGGCCCTGCTGCCTGAGCCCAAGGGCAGGCACAGGGGTCCTTTCCCATTCCCACTCCCTTATCTCACTGTGCTGCTGGCATGAGTTGCACCCTGTCCTCTGGCAGAATTCAGCCTCGTGCTGGCATGAAGGATGCCACTGCTCCTCTGGGGATGGGTGGGCAGTTCATTGCCTTTCTTTGTGTTTAATTTAAAAACTGGAAACTTGTTTCATTGGCTTTTTTTTTCTTCTTCTTTTTGAGCTATGAAAGCCAGAAGGCTTTAAGTTCCTCAGTTGTATTTATATTGCTGCACTACTGATTTGTGTTGAGCTAGATGAAGATTAAACACTATTGAAAGTGAGGGGACATTCCCTCACTGAATGTAGTCCTGGCTGCTGCTGAGTTTATTTTTGGGCCTGCAGCTCTCCCAGTGCTGAGGCCACAGCATTTGCTGGCGTCACAGCACGGGCCACCCTCTGCCTGGGCTGTCTGGCACACAGCTGGGGCTTGGCTCAGGTTCCTGGAGGCTCCTGCACCCGCTCTCCCCATGGCTCCTTCCCTCCAAACCCACCCAGGACCACACACGGGGAGGGCTGACCCCTGGATGCTCCTCAGAGGGCACAGCCCAGCGCTGGCTGTCCCATGGCCACACACTTAACTCTTGGGTCCCTTCATTTGGGTGTAAGTGAACAAACTCTGGGAGTAGGAGGGTTTGGAGCTGCAGGGATTGACCGGGTGTGGTCCTGAGGCTGCACCTGGGAGTACTTCGTGCTGGGAGAGGGGAGCTGTGGGGCTCTCCCTGGTTCTGGTCCTTTGGGTTTGTGCTTTTTGAGCCCCTCGCTCCTGCGCATCCCAGGGAGGGCCCCCAGCAGTAGATGGGGGCTCAGCCATTGGGTATTGGTTGCTGCAGGGGTCAGTGCCCCTCTCAGCAGACACAGGGTGGGCTTTCCAGCAAGCCTGGCTGCTTATTAGGGGAGAGGGAATTAAAATCCGTGCAGCTGTTACCTCCAACACCTCTGTTCAGCTGCGGTTGTTTCCTTCATCCCTGTGTTTCACTGTGGGGTCACAGCCCTTCGAGTGGGGGTGCTGTATTGAGGGGGTGCACCCCAACCCAAGGCTGGGCTTTGGGGGGGGCTGTGGCCTTCCCTCCGTGCCCTGTGGCTCACAGTCCCTTGCTGTCGCTGAGTGCAGGTTTGTGACAGCACAGCACAAGCTCCCGTTAAGATTCCCAGCTCCCATTAGTGTTCCCTGCCTGTGCAGCCTCTTCCCCCTGCACGTGTTAAGCCTCAGTGCCGCCAAGCCTTCAGGAATGGGGACAGACAGCTCTGCACCCCAGCTTTGGGGGGCACAAGGACGTGTGAGGCTGATGGAGGCGAGGACACCCCTCAGGCCAAAGGTGGGAACTTCTGGCCCAAGGTAGGAGCAGGGTGGACTGTCTGCTGTAGTGCCCCAGGAGCACAGCCCTCCCCAGGTGTGTGCACAGAGCCTCCCTGGGGTTTTGGAATCCCTTTCCCCACTGTCCTCCTCCCCCAGCGTCACTAATTTCACTGCCGGTTTGCTACCCGAGCGCTGTGAGCGTGACCTTGCTCAGGGAGGTTTCTGCATTGCTATGCTTTATGATTTCACAATTAGAGACACTGGCTACAAGTTGCCCACAAGTGGAAGTTAAAGGCTAAGACATCTGTCAGATGAACCAGCACCTTCACTCATTTTTGCTTTCTTTAACATATTCAAGTGCTGGTGAAGATGTTTGAGGCAAATTCTACTTTTGAAATAGTTTGCTCTTGAATCTTTTCCTCATTCCAGCTGCATAGCTGGGACAGCCCAACCTGTCTGCACTTTGGTTAATGATGTTTGATGATTCCAGTGTTACTTGGGTCAAGACCAAAAGTAATTTTTTTAAAAAACAAAATGTTTCTTTCAAATAAACAGGGAAGAAGTTTTGTTGCTGCCCAATTGTTTGTTTCTCCAGTTTCAGCTGTGGGACAGTTCTCACCAAAGACTTGCTTTCACAGGTAAGTAAAATAGCAAGTGTCAGGGCTCAAGCTGCCCCACACCTGGATAGCAGCACCTCCTCTTGCAGCAGCAGAACATGTATTAATTAGTGGAGTCCTTGAAGGAGATGACTGTGGCCACGGAGCTCTTGCTGGGGCTGGTTGTGTAGGGAACACACTTCAGCACCACGGCAGCCAGGAGGGACCCGATGACACTTCGGGACACAGATTTTTCGGAGAGGGGAGGAGATTCACCTTCAGAGCTGCCCTTCTGTCCATGAACAGCTCACGTGGGGGGTGGGGAGAACTTGCTGGAGCCCTCTGAGTTCACTTCCATCAATGTCACCTAAGGACAGAGGAAGCCAAATCTGTTGAGCTCCTCAGCTGCGGGCTCGGCTTGGTGGGTGGGGAGAACTTGCACCAGCCCCGGGGCAAGACCGGAAGAGGAGATGGGGGGTTCTTACTGCCCTGAGGGCAAAGAGCTGCTCCTGCCTCCAGCAACTTTTGGTCTGTGTCACATCCCCGGGGGAGATCAGGGCCTGGGCTGGAGCCTCAGAGCAGCCCCAGGCTCGCAGTCTGTGAAATGGGTTTTATTGCTGGAATTTCACAGCTCAAGAAGCTGAGGCAGCTGTGACGGTGGCCAAGGCAGCAGCTCGAGGACTCTGCCCACCACGACTGTCCCGGTGTTCTGGTTGTTCAGCAGCCCGGGGAAGCCCCGCGGTCCCTGGGGGAAGCGGCTGCAGGGATTTGGCCGCAGGCACCGCGGCCGAGGCCAAGACCAGGCGCCTGTCGGACCATGACGGAGCCGGGGAGATCGGGGTTGGAGTCGCAGCTACACCACTTGTGCCTCCCTAAGCAGCACCCGGGGCTAGGAGGAGTTAAAAAAACAAAAGGCTCTTTCTGGAGCCAGGGGAGCACGGTTTTTCCTCTCTTTGTACTCATCCTGCTGCATGTGCTGTCCTTGCTCCGACCGTGTGGATTTGGCGCTGCTCCCCAGCGCCTTCCCGTCATTAGGATTCCCTGGATTGCTGCTGCTTTCCTTCTTCCAGCCGGGCTCTCCCTGTCCTCGGCACTGACAGGAGCTCCCGCACCTCGCCCGGGTCCCCCGCAGCCACGGGGGGACACAGTTACAGTAACGATGTGTTCCTTAAATCATCCCTGCGCCGAGGGTGTGGGCACACTGCAGGCGTGCTGGTGGCTCCTTGGGAGCTGGGGACACACTGTGGCACCGCTGGCAGCCTGCAGTGCCCCCGGCTGCGGGAGCTGCCCCTGGGGCTGTTCCAGAGCCGGGCAGGAGCGTTGGTCGCTGCCCTGAGAGAGGCCGGGATTTGCAGGGGGCTCAGCTGGAGGACTGACCCTGTGCTGGCTATGTCCCAGTGGGAACTGGTCACGCCACCACAGCCCCACCTGCTCCCCGCCACCAGCACCCCGCACAACCTTCCTGACCGGGCGTAGACCCAGCGTCACTTCCCGGGTCGCTGCTGGCCCGGTGGGGGGTGTTACAGGCATTTTGGGGTGAGCGTGGCTGGCTCGGGACAGGAGTTTGCGGAGCATCCCTACTCCTGCCTCCCCTCTCCCGCCGCTCCTGCTGCTGAGGCAGAGCCCCGAGGGGCATCGAGGGCAATGCGGGAGCACCGTCACCCTCCGTCCATCCCTCCGTCCGCCCGTCGGTCCACGCGGGGCCCCATGCACCGAGTGAGTCCATCTTTCCATTGTTCAAACAATCTCTTTTCCACATGCGGTGCCAAAGGCTCCCCGCTCGCTCCCGCACGCGCCAGTATATTTAGCTGCCTCTAAGCCTCTACCTTTCCTTATATAGGAGAGGCCAAACGAATTTCTCACTCTCATTATTAATAGCCTGAGAGGAGCTCTTAGGAGGCTGCCAAAAATAGCAGGCAAACAGAGCGCACCCGGGGTGGGGAGGGTGTCGTGGCAGGCAGGGAGCCGCCGGGACCGCCGCGGGAGGGATGCCACGCTGCTGGTCCTGGCTTTTCCCTTTGGGAACCACAATAAGGTGTCTCCCAGCATCCTGCCCCGGGCAGGGGGTCCCCCACGCCCCGCCAGCTCTCCGCAGGTAGGACCGGCGGGGCTCCAGGTGGGCAGAGCAGCTCTGTACGCCCGGACTTGGCGGCTGGGGATGCTGGAACAACCGCCCCGTGGGTGCTGGGGACACCTCAAGCGGGTGGCCTGGGGCAACCCAGGGATCCCCATCCCCACGGGGTCCCCCTGGCCGTGGGGATCTCCTGTGGCTGAAGTGGTGACAGGTTTTACCCTTCTGTACACTCCACGAGCTCCGCTTTGCCCTCGAGCTGCCCTGGGCTGCTGCTGGGCCCGGCGGTGTGTGCCGGCTCCCTCAACGACATAGCTCTGGGACCCCCGCCGGGCACCCAGAGGGGGACGTGGGGCAGGTGGCAGAGCTGGCCGGCTGTCTGCGTGCTGGTGGCAGCCCTGGCTGCCTCGGTCCGGGAGGGAGAGGGTTTCTCAGCAGAGATCACCCACACAGCATCCCCAGAATTGGGCACGTGTGCCGGGACACCGAGCCCGGGATGGGGCGAGTGAGGAGGGAGCTTCGGGGTGCCCAGAGGGCGAGGGGCCTTCGACTGCACCCGGAGATGTTACATCCCAGGGTCTGCCTTAAATCCCTCCCTCCTCCCTCCCTCCCTGGCGAGGAACTTCTCCCGCTGAACCGGAGGATGCTGCAAGCTCCTGCGGACGAGCCGGAGGAGTCCTGTGGCAAAGTCAAGGCGAGCGGGGAGGCAGCGTGCTCGTGCCAGGTGTCAGCGCAGCTCGCTGCCGCCAGCCCAGCCTGCTGCGGCCGGTGTCACCTCCAGGACCGTGAGTGGCCTTGCGGGCGGGAGGTGCGGGATCTGCGGGGGGCAGAGGGGCTTTCCCCGCCGCCCACGTTTAACCTTCAGCGAGCCCGGCCGGTGCTGAGCCCGCCGGGGCCGGGGATGCTGCTGCTGCTGGGCTCCGGCAGCGGCTCGGCGTGGGCAGGAAGGGGACACCCTGAGGTGGGGGTCACCGCAGCCCCCCCGCTTGGGGCCGTCCCGGGTGGAGGCGGAGGAGTGGGGGGCAGCAGCAACTCTCTGTGCGGCCGGGGGGGCAATGGGCTCCCCCCGGCAGGTCCCGGCGGCAGAGGGGTCCTGGGTGGTGAGTGCCCGGCTCTGCGGGCAGCACCCGGCCCTTCTGCCTGCGGGTGTCCCCCTGCACCGGGGCCGGTCACCCCCTCTCCAGGGAGCAGAGGTGCCCTCGGTCACGCAAAGTGAGGACACCCCATGCCTGCGGGATGGGGTGGGAAGGGAAGCCCAACTCCTGGGCACCTCGGCATCGCATTTTGGACTCGCACGGAGGGAAGTGCTGATCACCATGGCCGGGGGCACCAGGGCCATGCGCCCACAGCCCCGACACGGGCAATGCCGCGGGTGAAGGGGCGGCAGAACGGGAGCCGGGGTGCTCCCCCAGGCATCCTGTGCCAGCGCTCCCCTTGCACCCTCCTCCCTCCTCCTTGCTGGGCCTCTTGGTATTTTATTAGCCACTCAGCAGCTGCTGCAGTGGGTTTGCCGGGGATGGATGAGCCGGGGGAAGCTGGCTGGGGGGGCAGCGTTGGATGGGAAAACTTGGAAAGGCCCCTGTGGGGCAGCGGCTGCAGAGCTCGGCCGGGGACGCGGCGCTGGCGGAGCCGGGAAAAAAAAAGACTCTTCCTTTTATAGCCAGGCTGGGGTTGTTGGGTGCCTGTGGGCGCGTGGGTGCCACTACAGCCGGCCCCGGCAGCCCCCCGGCTCCTCCGCCTCCCTTTGCAGAGCCGTCTGCCCCTGGTGCCCACAAAGGACCCTGCTCGGGCAGGGAGCTGTTCGCGGGGCAGGTGGAGAACGCGGGGGGCTGCCCTGGCCGGGGACTCACAGCCGGTCTGCGGGCACGGAGAATTCGTGGAAGAGGGGCTGCCCCAGGCCACAGCTCCCTGGTGGGTTTCGGCTCGCGGTCTGCAGCTGCTAAAGGCAGCGCTGGGGCTGGGGAGGGCTCAGGGATGCCTGCGGTGGTGGGGGCACGCCCAGGGCTGCAGAGGGGTTGGTGGTGATGACTGGGAATGTCTGGACACAGAGAGGGCAGTGGGGTAGAGCCGGTCTGTGAAACAGGGAAGGAGCAAGGAGGGGTGGTGGGAAGAGGCAGGGGTGGCCTGGGCTGGAGCTGGGGGACACAAGGTGCCCCGGATACAGCGAGCATCCCGTGGAGCTGGGTGCAGCCCTCCAAGGTCACTGGGAGAGCCCGGCCGAGGGCTGTGGGAACCATGCCCTGGGATGGGGCTGTATGGGCCCCTTGGGCTGGGGTATCACTAATACCCAGTCCTGGGAGGCTGCCCAAGGTCAGCCGAGGTGACTGGAGATGAACTCGGCTGCCATGTGAGAGCCTGAACGCTGTGCTCTGGCGTTGTGGTTTCAGGGTGGGTGCAGCCACGAGCTTTTGGCTCCCACTGAACCCTGGCAGCTCTGCCAGTCCCTGGGACCCCGGCAGTGCTACAGCAAACCCTCACGGCAGCATCACACTGCACTGCAGGGCCGGCAGAGCCCCAGGGGTTAAGTGGGTGCATCTCTGCAGCGTCTGGCCTCAGGACACCCACTCAGTTTGATTTGGGGAGGGACAGGGGTGCTGTCTGTCCAGCCAGACACTCTCTGCCCCACCACTGCTGCTGTGCTGGGGACTTGTCTTGGGTCCTGGGAGCCGTGTCTGGGATCCTCAGGGCCAGATCATCGGGATCAGCCACGTGGGAGCTCCTGGGGTGCTGGCAGAGCATCCTGGGGGGACCATGGCTGTGTCGTGCCGTGCCCCACGGAAAGGTTTGGTGTCTCAGGGGCCAACCGAGCAGTGCCTCTGCTGCCTGTGGGTGCTGTGAGCAGGGCCGGTGACGTAAGGCTGTACTTGGCTCCTTGCAGGGAGCTGCGGTGCGTGCGGCCACGGCTCCCGGCGCTGAGTCACGGCCACACCACGTCCGGCCAGCCCCGCGTCCCTCCTGCCCACGGCCGGGCCCCCCGCACACCCTCACTCCCCCGTCCAGGGAGGGAGCAGCCCTGGGAACCCAGGGACACTCCCTGTACCTGCCATTGTCCCGCTCCAGCTGCAGATTTAGGGCTGGGAAGGTCACTGGGGTCAAGGCACGTTTGGCTTGTGGTGACACTCATCCCCTGTGTCACCCTGTCCTGCCCAAGCTCTGCTGGGGTCGGGGAGCCCCCCGCAGCCCCGCTGGGGTCTGAAGCCCCTGAGCTCTCAGCTGAACCACTCCTCCCACGGCCAAAGGCATCTCCAGCCTTCCCTGTCCACGGCTGCTGTGTGGGGAGGGGGGTGGGAATGGCCCAGACCCCCACGTCCTTCTCCTGGCCCTGCAAACGAGGTGAGCAGGGGCATGGGGGTGTGGCAGGTGGGTGCTCCCCGAGCTGGCCCAGCTGCATTAATCGGGAGCCACTGCTCAGGCACACGGACAGGGGCATTTGGGGTGTGGAATGTCCTGGGGGTTGCAGGGTGGCAGGGGAGCAAGTTGGTGCACCCTGACCCAGGGCAGCAGCAGCAGCAGGGGTTCTCCTGCCCAGGCAAGAGCCAGGGCCGAGGGGTGCCCACGTCTGCCATCCGTCCATGCTGGCCTGTATGGGCTCACGGGACTCAGCCCTTGGCTGTGCCCCCATCTCCTCGCAGGAGCAGCTCCCCAGGTGCCCCCACAGCCCAAACCGCTGAGCCTCGGCTGCATCCCGGAGTATCCCATCGCCAGCAAAGGGCAGCCCCGCCCCAAACACCCGCCTCAGCACCCTCCGGCCGCCGAGGGACTCTGGGTCCAGGGCACACAGGCTGGCCACGGCTCTGTCTTGTCTTCCAAACACGGGGATCTCCGTGCTCTGGGGTGGCTGCGGGCACAGGTGGCCAAATGGGCAGTGCCTCCACCTGCGCTGGACCAGGCAGAGGCCGAAGACGGGACTGGGGTTGGGCAGAAGGTGCTCCCCACAGCCCCTGTCCGGCCTCGGGTTCAGCACGGCCACTGGCTCCTTCCAGGCTCTCACTGGAGCTGGAGGACGCGGCCGGGAGAGGGACACCCCCCTGCCCCGCGCCGCCCGCCTCTCCCTCCCAACCCTACATACTTCTTCATATGCCCATATGGAGCCGGCCGGCGTTATGGAATGTTAAGAAGTATGTATTTTTGGGCTGGGATCCCCACGCCGGGAGCCCCCATCACCAGCACGGTTCAGACGGAGCCTCCGGAGAGACGATGCGTCCCTGGGGCTGGTAAAAAGGAACCAGATCAACTTGCAACTGGATTTGGTCCCCTTCAACCAGCTGCAGCGGCGCATGAGCTACAGCACCCGCTGCCCCTCACCGCCCCGGCCCAGGGCGCTGCCACCGTCCTGCCCTGAGCGGGCTCGGGGTGAAGAGTGAGTGCAGGGAGCGGGAGAAAGGCGGGGTACAGAGTGGGGCTTTGGCTGGTTTTTTGAGGCTGCCGGGTGGACAGGAGGCAGGAGGAGCAGCTTCAACTACGATTTCCAGCCTTGCCCGAGGGCGTGGTCAAAACGGCGGAGTTTCGGCAGTCGGGGAACGCCCCGTGAAGCCTCAGGAGCCCTGGCACAGGCGGGAGGAGCTCCCAACCCGGCGCGTCCTTCCCCCGCAGCCCCCGCACCTCCCGTCCGAGGCAGGAAGGATTCCCTGCGGGGACATTCCCAGGGTCCGACCGCCCAAGGCGAGGCAGCTCCAGACGGAATGAGAAAGTGAAACTCGAAAATTCACTGTCCCGACGCACCCTGCCTCGACCTTTCCGGCAGCCATTGGCCCCTCAGACTCGGCGCAGGTTGGTGGTGTGGGGTGCCAGTGTCCCGCGGTGGGTGTTTGGGGACAGCGCCCTTTCTCTGAGGGGGGAACGATAACGGGGGGCTGCTCACCTCGCTGCACCGGCGGAGCGGCCACCGAGCCCCGGGCCGGGCAGGAGCCCGGGCGGGGGCTGAGGCGGGCGGAGGGGTGGCTGGGAGCGACCGTGCAGGGCAGCAAAGCCCCGCCAGCCCCACCTGCCGCCCCCGGAAAAAAGCTCTTGTTCTTGCTTCCCAAAGGATCATAGCGGGCTCATTGCAGCTCTCGGTCCAGACCAGCGTAGCATGGGTAAGTTGGGTGGCTCGTGGGATCGGGGGCACGGCCTCTGCAAAGGGGCAGGGCAGGGGAGACACGGGGACGCTGGGGTTTACCCCTTCTCCCCTCTCCTACCGGCCGGGGGAGCAGCGGGGCCGGTTCCGTTCCCGGGCGTCTGCAGGGCTGAAGGAGAGCGGGGCTGGGAGAGCTGCTGCTGCCACCGGGCCCCTGCCCTGCCGGCACAGCGCGCTGGGCTCGAGCCGGGAGGAGCTTTAGTGCCCACACTCCTGCCCTTCTGTCATTTTCCTTCTTAGCTTACGTTCCTGTTGCCGTTGCATTCTTCGTTGGACTCGTCGTTGGAGCTACGCTTATAGGTGAGGGTGTGGTACTGGATGAGCAGCGCTCGAGTTCACTTTGGGAGCTGCTGAGAGGGAAGGGGCAGCACTGGCCACTGCCTGGAATTCTGCCTGCACGCGCTGCTGCAGCCCTGCACACTGTTCCTCTCCTGCCGGCCATGGGGTGTCCCTATCCCTGCACCCCCAGCCCTCGCTGCCCACTCTGGTCCCTGGGTCCTTTTGGGGAGGCTGGTTCTGGTGCTGGTGGCAGGGGGAGAAGTGGG
>VXAD01009526.1:1270-16526 GCA_013399195.1 Dicrurus megarhynchus
TTTTTTTTTTTTTTTCTCCCCCTCACCTCTCAGGAAAGGAAAAACCATTTAAGTGGGCCCGGAGATGCCAAAAGCTTTGGTGTTTGAGCAGCCACAGCCGAGAGGCACCGGCTCCGGGCGCCTGCGCTGGAGGGCCCCTGGTCCTGCCTGCGCTGTGGGGTCGGTCAGAGGGAAGCAGGGTTCCTCTTTTCCTCTCTGCCGGGATTAAGTGCCTAGGGAATGACATTTCTGGCAGCCCGGTCCTAGCCCCCCGTCTGCTGCAAAAGGGCAGAGGCGGAGAGGCGAATGCCAGAGTTCTTTGGGGATGACGGAGTTGTGGCGTTTGGCTGTGCCGAGAGGGGCGGGTTGGGCGTTATTCGTGCGTCTAAGGACCGGTTCGGGGGTTCGGGAGCCCGGGGAGCCGAGCTCTCGCTCGGCGTATTCCCGGCTCTCCCAGGGGTGGCAGCCGGTGCGGGGCTGGATGACAGCCTCTGGTTGGGCTCGGGCCAACACTAGCACTGGCCCCGGGACAGACGCTGGTGAGGTTTAGGAGGATTTGGGAGCGGTGAGAGGAAAATACGGGATGGTGCTGGGCGGAGCCGTCGCCTCGTGCTCGTGTCGGCGCAGCCGTGCAGTCCACTGGGATCTCGGGTAAAAGTCCAGTTCTCTCGGTGTTCAGGCATGCAGTGTTTGAGGAGCTGGATTTACCCGTGGGGTTTCCAGGAATAAGAGGAAATGCGGCGCCAGAGCTGCGTCGCATCGGGTTGCGTTTCCCTCTGAGGACAAAGAATCTCTGGCCCGAGGTGAGATTGCTGTGAGTGCTTGGATGAGCAATCGAGGGAACGGGGAGCACAGAATTCCAGGTGCCTTAGGTCTGTCTAGTTTGCGTCTGTGTGAACTGGGATTTGAGCTGCGGAGATGCCGTTGGGAACACAGGATGGAGTAAATCCGCTCCCTAGATGCGCAGCGAAGGACTGAGTAGCAGGCAATGGGAGTATTTATAAACCGTATCAATATTTCACTGAAACGGGGGCTGGAGCAGTGATGGGGGTAGTCGGGTTTGGCCTGGGCCTGTCAGGATGAGCCATAAACAACCCGACCAAACCCCTGACCCCTCAAGGGATGTGTCAAACACTGCCACAGAAAGCCAAGTCAGTAATGATTCCAGAGAAAAAGTTACTGGTAATTTCTTATGATTGGTGGGGAATTTCCTTTGGAATTATCAACCAGAGAGCGTATCAAAGCGAAACATTTCTTTTGGCTCTCTTTCTGGTCCGTAATTTCCTCTCTGGCTTAAGTTAGTTTTGTGCGCTTCTGTTACGGAAGCGGCGCGTTTTCACCTTGAAATTTGGTTTGGGGTTTGAATGGTCCGCGTTGTTATACGTGACTGCTTTGGCTATGGGTCAGAGAGAGGGAAGGGAAATTACTTTTTATTATCTTGAAACTTTTCCAAACAGAAGCGAGATGTTGTCTTGCCTCTCCCCAAAGCACTCTAGGCACATGGGAGTAACTGAAATAACAATGTTTGAGAGGTTTAAGTATTAAGAACAACTCTATTGTGTCTTGGTTGCGAGGATTCGATCCTACGGTCCCAGACCGATGAGGAAAAAAAAGGAACTTCTGTTATTCATAGAAAATCTTCTGTTATTCCTTGTGCAGTCTTTTCATTGTGTTATGTGATTTACTGTCCGGTATCTTTCTAACAAAACCTGTTAGAAACTTAGATTAAGAGTTTGAATTTGAGTCTGTTCACTACAAAACCTTGCAAGCCTGAAGGACTAGGGTGATGACTGCTCTCAGCAAAGGTTATTTATTAATACTCCGTCAGATTTCCCTCGGCTCTCGGCAGAAAAGCCAAGGGTTTGGGTTAGGAATTCTGCAAGCAGGGCCTCCGTGGCCATTGGCTTATTGTGCGTGTTAGTGAGCCAGGGCTGGGACGAGGACTCGTGCGGGTACCGAGTCGGCACTGGAGCTGTTGCCCTTTGGAGCCATTTTAAAGCTATCATTATTGAACATTTTGGAGGCTATTTCCAGAATTCCATTTGTAGCCAGATCTCACTCCAAGGGCAGCAGTCCAGGTGAGGGTTTTTGCATCCCCGGCCCAATGCCTTCTGCTCGGCCCCAAAAATGTTTATTTTGTCCTGTACAAATTACCTTGGATTTCACTCCCAAGACGTGCTCTGACTAGCCTAAGTTTTACCCCCAAACTGTCCATACTTAATACTTCCATTTTACCTCCAAATGTTTTTTCCATTCCCTGCTGATTACCCGTCAGATATTAAAACCAACATGTTCACTCTGTCCCCTATAGTTTTCCTCGTATTTACCCTCAAAATGTTCATTCTGTCCCTCACAGATTAGGTCGGGTCTTTTCCCTCAAATTGTCTCTGTCTCTCCCTTACCGCTAATAGCCTCAATTTTCATCCCAAAATGTCACCTACTAATTACCTCAATTTTACCGCAAAACGTTTATTTTCTCCCATACAAATTAACTCACATTTTACCCCCAAAACGTTCGTTTTATCCCCTACGGAACGTGCCCAGCATCCGAGCAACAGGAGACCGCGAATGCCCGGCGGCGGCAGCGCCGCAGCTCCGCGATTTGCACTCCGGCCACCGCAGCACCACACGGCCGGGACAGGCGTGAGGCGGCGGCACCCACGGAAGGCGTGACGCCGTGGCCTGCGGTACGGGACGTTACCCCTGCCCGGCAGCGCCGAGCGTAAAAAGCCGCTGCGCACGCACGGCCTCTCCGAGGCGTTGCGCGTGCGTAAGTGCGTCCGCTCCCCGCACGCGCGCAGCTTTCTTAAACCAGCGCCGTTGAGTCAATGCGAGCGTGCAGCTCTTCCCGGGGTAGCTGTAGTACCGCCCCTTAACCAGCAGGTGGAAGCAGCGAGCAGCACCACATGCAGCTTTCCCACTTAACTGCGTGCACGTAGCTTTCTGTCACCGCACAGGTGCAGCGTTCCGCGTTACTGCGCGGGCGCGGCTTCTCACTTTACTGCGCGTGTGCCGCTCTCCAAGTCGTTGCTCATCCCTTTGCTTTTTTGAGTTCTGCCGCTTATGTGCAGGTATTTTTGCTGGGTTTTTTTATGTTCGAGGAGTTTTATTACTGCTTCTTAATTGCACGTGCGCGGCGCAGCTATGTTCACGTGCGCGGGTGGGATCGTCTGTACTGCACACGTGCAGCGTTCTTATTTGCGGTGTTAACGAGCAGGAGAAGAGCCCGGCCCGTGCTTGGGTTTGGGAGGAGCGCAGCAATGTGCAAGACAAACGTTTGAAACGAGGCGGGTCAGTGCGCTGCAAACAAGCTGGCAGGTGAGGGTAGCGCACGACGAAAGGGTACTACGCGCACGGTAGCAGAAGTCAGGATTGTGACGTAGAAAAACACGCTTTCCTTCTCGCCCCCGACACAGGAGCCCGGGAGGGACGCTCGGAGCACGTCCATCAGAGCACGAAGGACCTCTGCAGGAGCCGCAGCCCTAAAGGCTCACGATGGCACCGAACACCTCTGCGTTCTGTCAACCTCACGGCTCTTAACCGGCCCCAGGACGGGATGAGGCACTCGGTTCTGCAGCTTGCTCCCATTCTGCTAGGAATGCTGAAATGCAAGAGTTTACACCTGCAGTATTGCATAATGGTATAATGCATAATGGTCACACGGTATCAAATATAATCTCAGATTTCCAAACTGGTACATAAAAAAGCCATCACCAAGTATTTAAAGACCACTGCAATTTCTTATTGCTTTTTGAGTTAAATAATAATCTTCAAAAAAGACAAAACCCAAATAATCTCTACAGTATCTCGCTTATCCTCCCGTTCATTCATTAACAATGGAAGCAATCCGTTACGTGATGCAGCAAAAGAGGGCATTTAAGAACACCCAAACAAAACCTATTTAAGTACACGGATGCCACCACCCTCCCCCTGAAACCCACTCTAACCAGTTAGGGCCAGTACAGGAGCAAAGCTGGTAAGACAAAACCAGAAGTCTGACTACAGTAAGAAGGAAACGCAAAGGGAGATGGAGCTTCCTTAAATATTCGGAATCTGATGTCTTCCAAAACAAAGCACAGAATCCTCATAATTTAAAAAGGGAAGTTGCTTTCTGTGTATCTAATCCTCACACGTGCTGAGTGGTTCTCAAGTTCACTAAGTTCCACTGTGCAGCAATCGATTTTGAATTCAACAGTGCTTCAAAAACTACAGTAACACTCGATGTGCTTTTTACTTAGGAGAGGAATAAAACAAATGCATGCTGATGTTCTTGCCAGTTCAGCATTTCTGCAGCAATTCCGTTTGTTTCTTGCAGTATGAAAGTTCTACCCGCATCGGTCTTCGGAATCATCTTCGGAAGCCGTCGGAACAACACAGCGTAATCGGAAGCCTTGACAAAGATCTGTGAAATTAAAGCACTTTAGGGTGAGTAGAGGACATAAAGGTGATTTTATAATATTAAATAGCAGACTGTAATACCCACCCAAACCCTGTGTAATCACATAGTTTAATTAATTAAAGAGTCAAATTCTAAATTTCTCAAAGCAGACGTTTCAATTAGTACAAGGAGCAAGGGCTGGGGACGTTCCGGAGCGGTCAGCTGTGCTGTCCAGATTTGGATCGCCTCCTTCGCCTCCGCACCGACCCCTCCGTATTGCACACATTTTATACCGTGTGTGTAACTACAGGGTGGCTTGAAAGCACTTTTCTCCTGAATTCTCATAGTTCTGCAGGCAGCACTGCTACCGATACAGGATGGCCTCTTCACCAAAATGAAAAAGGAAAGATTCGGTCCTCAGTAAAAGTACAATTTTAGAAGCGACTATGTCTGCGCGCGTCAGTTTTCCGACCCGTAGCTTCGCTGAGCAAATGAACCCTTAGGAAAATCTAAGAAGAATGTTCAGATGTTTAAAAATTTATTTAGAGACAGATAAGAGGCCTACTTGTTTCTTGTTATTTCAGCCATTAGCATAAGAAGGGTAATTTTATCTAAGTACTGAGGGTTTTTAGCATCATCCTAAACGCAAGTGCACTGTAAGACGTGTGCTGCATATAGACCCACCAAGAATTGTTTCAGCTAATTCCATTCCTTTATTGGAAAGTGAACGGAGGAGTAGCTCTGCTTAGGAAAGATGGAGCAGAAAAATCTAATTGAAGCAAAGTGGGATGTAAAGTATCGTGCAGCATTAGTAGCCGTATGCCAGTCCAAGTGAAATTGCTGACCGTAACTCGCTCTTACGTATCGCAATCCAATGTGTTCCTAGCGAGGTCTTGCTATAAAGAGGCTTGGCTAATGCGCTTCTTATTTTCCACAAGTCTTTCAGGGCAACGGTTTCAAGAAATACCGCCAAATATCCACACACGTCTTCAGACTTCTCTCCCAAATAAGTCTTTAGCTTTCTTATACTCTTAGTCTCAGCACTGAAGCCTTTTAAAAATTCATCTCGCTTAGTGTCCCAGCCAAAGCCCCTGTTTTTTTCTCCCCGCTTCACTACATCATTGTCATCTCCTTGCCAAGAACCCAGAGGAAACATTATTTTTATTTTTACAGGTTTCTTTCACTTCCAATTCTAAAAACTCCCTAAAGCTGAAATTCTTTTCAGCCTTTCGTGTCTTTTGATTTCACTTATTCTCATTTATGCTACGTCCTCTCCCTTTTTTCTTTCGAGCTTTCCTTTACTTTCCAATGCTTTCCTTTACACAGGCTTTTCCTGCGTTCTCCCTCACTGTATAGAGGCAGAGAGAATGGTTTTTACCCCGCTGCAAGCCCAGCAACCGAGTCTCGGCCCATTCAGTTCAGCTGAGCTCCATCATTATTTGGTCTGGCTACTCTCTTCCATTCCATAATAAAAGAAGTCCGGGAGCTAGGTCACGGCCTACAGCAACTATTAGCTGCTGTGTTTGTTCTCTGTCTTTTCTGAAAAGGAACGCCGAGAAATCTAAATAGACAGTTTCAGCTGGAACTGTAAGGTAGAGCGAGATTTATGTCTCTCTGTAATTAAAACTGGGGCCACCTTTAAGCCAATAATAAAAATTTTCCTGTTGGAATGTCCTGACATCCTTAGTCATTCAAAGACTGCAACGCAGCAATATAGCAGATGCTGAGAGGGCTCAAAAGAATGAAACGCTTCTGGTTTGATACTATATAGGACACATTTACCATTAAGTGTTTGTCACTGAATGTATTCTCAGCGGACCCAGTTGAGTGAAATGCATTTTCAAAGAACCACGAGTCCTGCGGCGGAGTCCCAACAGAACGTCGAGAAAAGCAGATGGAAGAAAAACAACATTAGAAATCTACGTGACTTATGCCCATTTTACAGGTTTGATCCGATGCGAAAGGTCCGGCAACAAAGAAGAGCTGGGAACGACCTCAGCAGGGGCCCTCACGTGAGCGTGCGTATTTACGTGTCCAAGTTTATTCATCGTGTACTCGAGAACTGAACTAGGGTCACCTGGTTGCTGCCGGGAGTCGGTAACGAATGATCTATACAAATACTGAGGGCCTGCCTGGTCAAATGTGATAAAGGTTTGTTGTTTTACAGGAGGTTTGCTCTTGTAAATAGTGTGACTGAGTAAACAGCACTTAGCTTTAGAAAACCTGGGGTGGTCAATAACCTTGTTGCTGCAAAGGAGAGAAACAAAGCTGTAGAAATTGCACTAATTACTCCTCTTATATCCCAGAACGCTTCAGAAGACGGCATGATGGAAGGCAAAAAATACAAGTTTCTGTCCCACGAAGCTCACCGGCACACAGCCAAAGGTCTAAGTCGATGAATATGCGCAAGGAGACGAGAAAAAGGTGAGAAATGCACTTACACCAGAAAATGATACCGAGATGTGCCACAAAAGTTAGGTGGCCCTGGAAACGTTTTTTCCTTCGCAATGCACAGAGTAAGACTTTCCTATATTAGGGGTTGTGAAGGTCAGCATTTCTGGCCTGCTTCCTTATATGGTAAGGAATTGTAAGCCTTTGAAGACAAATGTGAAATGTAATAGTTCTTAAATCAGTAAAACTCATGTCATTGCTCTTTTCAGTCTGGTGGATCCAGTATGCGTTCAAGTTTTCCTTCATCCCTCAAAAATTAATCATTAGATTTGCAGATAATCATAGAATGGCTTGGGTGGAAGGGATCTGAAAGATGATCTGGTTCCAGCCCCTGCCTCGCTTCCACCACTAGATGTGGTGGGCAGGGAGGTCAACCACTAGAACAGGTTGCTTAGGGCCCCATCCGACCTGGCCTTGAACACTTCAGGGCTGGGGCAAGAGGTATTATGCTGCATCAAACCAGCAGTTGCAAAAAAAGAAAAAAAAATAGAAAAAAAAAAAATACAAGCTTTTTAAAACATTCAGAGGTCTTCATCAGGTCCAAAAGTTATGTGGCAGACCTAAATAAAATTAGCCAAGCTACGTACGACTAGAAGGGAATTGCTCAGAGTTTAGCTAGGTATGTGTCAGCTAGAGCATCTCTGAAAGAAAAGACAGCTGACAGCTTTGAAGTAAAAGAAAAGTTTGTAAGGGGATGACACTGGAGACAGCGTTAGGGAAGAGAAACAGGCAGTTTGCCTCATAAACAGAGACGTTAAGGAGGAGGTTCATTGTGATATGCCATAAAACTAGTAAGGCTACTGCCGAGTCCACGGTGTTATTTGAGACTAAAGAATGTCTCATGTCCAAAAGCTTGTCTACTTTCTTCTACTAAATCAGCTGATCTAGGAAAGACCTCTACCTATGATTTCTATTTCTTATGTCCCGCTGTATTGTCCACGGTCACGTTTCAGTGTCGCAGACATCGTATTGAAGTAAGGGGAATTCCGCAGCTCGCTCCCCCGTACGCTGCAACGGGCGCTAAAACTCTCTTTGTACCAGCCGTGATTAGCTGTGAAGATACGCTTGGACGCAGGTCTTTGAAGGATGTGATGAGCAGTTACGAAACGAGAATCATACAGATTTCCCTATCGAAGTTGTTCAATATAAGCAGCTCATAGAAAGCTAGATTAAAAATTGGAGGAGCCCTACCGTAATATATAGCTTATTGTCCTGTCCGTCATCTTAATAGTTTAATGGCCGCATTCTCCAGCATGACTCTGCAGCGCATAAGAGCACTCTTACCGATTATGTGACATCTCCCAATCCTTTCACCTATCACAGGTGTCCCAAATTGCCATTCCTGCTGGTGCCTCATTTCTTGCTCTTTTGCTGTTCTTTCACTTCTCATCTGGACCAATGCATAGCTTTGATCTGTCTTAACTCTCCAAGTGCAGTTAAGAAGCAATACAAACTAGAAAAACAATATCTATAAATAATAATAATTAGGAAAATGCGCTGCTCTTTCCTTCATCTCTATTACTTCAGAACAAAACTCCGTCGTCTCTAATACGAGTAATCACAAAAGAGTGTCATTACAGGTTTCCATGTAATATTTGAAGACTACCAGCGGCTCTGCATATACCTATGATGCTAGAAGGAAGAAACACGTTAATGTAAGTGAAGCTATAGGCATTAAACCTGCCAGGGATGAAGAAGGTAATGGAACCAAAATGTTTTCTACCGTGCTATTCATAATTGTCACTGCCTAGAGAAAGATAGGTTTACTCTTTGCTGTACCTTTTTCTCAATGAAACACATTTCCTCAGCATATATTGACATAAATCATTCTGTGCTTTATCCAAATGGGCTTCTTGAACGTAACTTTATCGATGTTAAGTGCTTAATAACTATGAGCTACATGCAACGGTCTCTCAGCTGGACCATTATACCCATTAAACCTTTAAATGAAACCATTCTCAACTTACGTACAAAGTGGGACGTTTGTAGTCTTTTTTTTTTTTTTTTAAACCCAAGAATCATGCCGCAAATAATTCTGTATTATAGCTTTTTTAAAAAGCTAAAAAGATATACATTTAAATGAAAAATACTGGCTGGGAATTTCTACCTACAAAATTTTTATTCCTTTTATAATAGAGCATAATAAAATCCAGAAACATCGTAGCAGTTACCCCTATGGGATCTAAAATATTCAGAACATCCCTTCATAATGGTTATTAGAAGACTATATAGGATGCCTCAAATAACAAAAAAAATATGCCTTAAACTCTTCCTGAAACACTAAAAATTTCACTTTGAGCAGGGCTTCTCCAGAAGATACCGGGGAACACAGAATGAGAAAGCTCTGTAGCCTCGATTAGTGCTGACAAAATGTTAAAGTTAGCCAGTGAAGTTCACTCCATACCTAAGATGTTACAGTCATAAGCATTGCAGGGCTTCTAAATAATTTAAATAATCGTGGAAAATTGAAATTCAGCCACAAAAATAATACTGGAAAACTCTAAGGTTCAAAATGCACTCAAATCCACCTGCTTCATATCTTAAGTGTCACCCACAAGAGCTCTATCGGTGTAAACTGCTATAACAAACTGATTTTCGTAGGCAATGGGCTGCATCAAAATGTAAACAGTCGCTAGCAAAAGTATCAGAAAAAAGCAAACAGAGCTTAGGCCTTCTTGCCGCGTCAGTCACGGATTTTAAAACGACCGACCAGGTGTCCTTCCGTGCCCCGTCGGTACTAGCTATTAAATTTATCTTCCTATGAGCAACTAATGCAAAGAATGCAGGGCATGGGTAACGTGATTGCTGTTGCCCAGCCCAGTGAACAGAACTGCTGCATCTGCATTGTGAACAATCTGGAAGCTGTGGGGAAACATTGATGAAAATACTGATAAAAGACAATGAAAAAATAACCGGACCGTACAGTGAGAAAAGCATGAGTGTTGTTTCAGTGTTTGCACAGGATAAATAATGCTATGGTCTGTATGACCTATGCAGCTGAAAAATCATCATTGAGCCACACCTGATGCACCTGGACCAATTAATAAGAGAAGGCATTGTCAAACTGCTTACGTCCAGCTGCCTAACGTAGCTCCAAAATATTTTTAAGAAACTCGCTTCATACAGCATATACTGCAAGGTGGCTATATTTGACAGCTAACTATGAGAGAGTGTAAAATGAAGGATTACCCTTTTACCATGTGGACATTTTCTTGGAATGATGCACCTGAGATAGCAAACGTACCCAGCACAGCCAACGTGGATGCTATAAATTTGACAGAGCAAGGAGTTGTTTTTTCCAGACTTTCGACAGAAAAACAATTCTTTATCTCTTAAGTGGAATTTATAGCACTACAGCACACAATCGGTGTGATTGAGGCACTCCTAAGACTGACTCAGCACTCCTTTAACAGTTCACCAGATACATTTCTTTATGCCCGGCCCAGGTATTTTTTAGTACTGTGACAAGACCTCTGTCCTTCAGCACTTTTGACACCGGATTTAGCAGAGAGATGGGGTTTCACGCCTACAGATGATTTTGTGCTGTGGTGGTTTTGACAACAAGGACTTCCGATCATCATCTTATAACCTAGTCTAATGGCCTTTTTCTAAGGCACACCTGCACATCCTAAGATAAAACTCCCCTTAAAGACCTTACTAATTAGCCCTTGAGCACACTGGCATACTTGGGTCAAGAACCCAGGACTGTGTACCTCTAGGTTCACATCAGTCAGCTGTGATGTCAGTGACGTCAGGCGTGGAACTTGTTACGCCATAGATCTGTACCGCTGATGTTGAGTCCTGAGGAAACAGTGTAAGAAAGACCAGTGTTGCCCAAACTGATGGGGTCATGCTGAAACAATTTCTTTGAGGTCAATTAAAATGACCTCCCAAGCAATATTGCTGCTGCTTTATGCTAGCAGAAACTGCGAACTATCTTCCCATTTAATCTAAATGACCTCTATAATCTCTTCAGTAAAAATGAATGTGGTAATGGTTACATGCTCAGAGATGGGAAATTAATGCTTATATAGATTTTTGACGACTATAATTGATGAGCATTATTGTTAGTGCATCATCTCTATGGTAATAGTCTAGTCCTACACAAAGACTCTTGCTTTGTCTAGTTCAAAGAGAAGGAGGCTGAGGGGCAACCTCATTGCTCCCTGCAGGTTCCTGAGGAGGGGGTGTGGAGGGGAAGGTGCTGGGTTCTTTTCCCTGGGATCCAGGGACAGAATGCCTGGGAATGGCTCAAAGCTGTTCCAGGGGAGATTCAGACTAGACATTATTAGGAAGCATTTCTTTACCGAGAGAGCGGTGAAACACTGGAACCGGCTTCCTAAAAGATGGTTGATGCCCCAGGTATGTCAGTGTTTAGAGGCATTTGGATTGTGCCCTTAATAATACGCTTTAATAGTGTTTCGGCCCTGAAGTGGTCAGGCAATTGAACTAGATGGTCATTGTTGATCCTTTCCAAATGAACTATTCTAGTCTAGTCCAGTCTAGTCCTGATGCTATTATACTTCTTTAGCTAGGGAAGAGGTTAAAGCATCTCAACTTGGTGATACTAAGGTTTTTCAAAAGGGAGTAACTGTATTCACTTAATATTAATCACAAATGCCACTCCCAGTATATCACCCTGATTTATTTTTTAAAATTTATTTTTGCATGTGACTAAAGTTAATTACTTGGCCTAGCCTGGAGGAAGTACTAGCTTGAAATTCAGCAAAAATCTAGCATTGAACAGGAGCATTGCTGTAAGTCTAAGTAACTTGGGGGAAGTATTGCCGCTGCTTCTTCTCAAATCCCTGCTAAAATTTCTCGAGAACTTTGCATCTGCAGGAATTTTATAATCTGCTAGTTTTTTAAGCATTAAGAGTTTTAGCACTTTCTGTAGTAAGGAAGAATATGCATGTTCAGATGAGATACTGGAATTTTTCTATTTTGAGAGAGTTTAAAACTCTGGTCTGTGGAGGTAAGAAACTATAAGATTTATTGTTACGTACTGAGGTAGAATACAGTTAGAATTTGGATACGTGATTGCGACTCCCCTGTACAAATATAGAGCAAGAGAATGTTTTACTGTTTGTAGTTAAGTGGTAAAGAGAGGAAAAAAAGAGAAGTACGTAGCTGTCCCGCCTGCACTTACAGCCACGGCAAATGACGATTGGAACCGGTGACAAACCCCTGGTTTCTGCTCCCAGCCACATCTCCTGATCAGTAGGTCCTGTGGCCTCCCATCCCAAAAGAATCGCTAGAAAAGGGGAGCAGGCAAAGATGAAGCAGAGGGCAAGTTAGGAGAAAAACCCACATACATCTGTCTTGTTTAGCCTATTTGCCAAAGGAAAGGAGGCCTGTAAATCAGTTGTACGTGGTTCTGTGTTCTTCAGTGATATTTAAACCTTTTCATTAAGCGTAAGAAAGCGGCGCTGTAAAAGCATTACAACTTTTTAACGGTCTCGTAAAGACCGGTGAGAGAGGTAACTATTTCTCCAATGAGAAATAGAGGTTCGCCATCAATTTTCTTAATAGATGCCAAGTTAATCATGCAACCAGGAGAACAGCTTCTGTTGTATCTTGCTTGCATTGCAGATCACTGAGAATCAGCCCAAAAGACGATACAAAAGACACCGAGACCTACTCACTTCCCTGCTTATGCGAATGTTTATTTTAACGTGCTAGCTAGAAGAAATTATAAGAATTCCTCAATCCACTAAACATCTGCTCACTGCAACGCGCTAAGTAACGTGAACTAAGCAAATTCTAGAGCCTAGCTTTTTAGAAGACCACCGCATAGATGTAGCGGGTGGATTTTTTTTTTAAGAAAACAAGGGCAGAACTCTAGCTGGCTCTGAGGTGAGCAAAGAGAATATCCATTAGGAAAGGAGAACGTGAAAAGCTGAAATAAGTTGGAGTGACAACATAATATTTTGATTATTCAAACAAACATGAAAGCCTTTTCAGTCCTATTGGAGTAAGTTACATTACATTGAAATCCTAGCGCTGGGCAAAATTTGTGCCAAATTTTTAAATTCTATGCAGACTACTCTAAGTACTCAGTAACTGTTCAGTCTAGCTTCACAGTAACATCAAGGTGAGAAGGGCTTCAACAAGAGGATGGGATGGCCCAGAACGGTTTATTGTCATCAGCGAAGTTTGTGACAACTTCAGGGCAAGACAGAGATGGACAAAAACGAAAGCAAATTTCTCAGTACGGTCTTGAATTGGGCTACATTCTTTTCATGTATCTAGCTATGCACTTTACACCATTGAGGCCTCTTTCCTAACCAGACAGATTACCATTTCGATGTCTAAAAACTGAATTCCGGTCCTTTAAACTTGGACTGGACACACGGAATCAACTTTTCCGGGTTGTTTTTTAAAATTTTTTTCCCCCGGATTTTGCAGAGGCAGAAATAATGTTTAATTCTGAAACCTTCTCTATAATGTTTTTTTAATTTAATGGTTGAACTCACTGTGCACATTTGCAAAATTTATTTACCTAATGAGCCGCTATGCAGCACTTTGTCCCTTCTTTCTGAATGCTGTCTCTTTCTCTAGCAAAATCTATTCCTTCTCCCTCCTGACTAGGTTTTTATCAAGTCGTATTGTGTGCTGACAAGCAACAGTTTCCTGTTTCCGTGGTTAGTTCCCATCTTCGTATCTTACTTATCTTTTACCTAGTCTTAAATTTATTCCCTTCTAAAAAAACTGAGGCCCAGCTGGTTTAATCCTAGGCTTAGATGCTTTCCTATCCTAGCCCTTGCCTCAGGAGAGCCTGTCCTGCGCATTCTTCTGTTTTCTGGGGGCTTTTTTCCTTCTATCCTCGTGTCACACGATCTTTTTTTCCATTTGTACTGGAAGCGAATGGGATACCTGTTGCTCTCTCGGGTTCTTCCTGTGACTTTTCCCTTCGGGTTATGCTGAAAGAAGTGTAAACAGTCAGTACAAAGGCACAGATGTACATGAAATCGAGTCACGCGAGGGAACCACAGAATTTACGGCCCGTTCAACCACGAACATTAGGAAAATCTCAAACGTGCATGTGCAAACAAGTGTTTGCATAGGGGTGGACATGGAACTTCTCTGTCACACTTTTAAGCTAAATACTGGCAGTCCTAGGGGTTTTTTTCTGATGGTTTAATGTGGAAACCAGAAGGAATTATGCTCTTTTGCTCCACTCTAGCATAACACAAAGGAACCAAGGGAGGGGGGGAGGGCAGTCACCAACAGCGGCTATTCTATTGTTTTCGCTCAAAAAGTTGGCAAAGCAACAAGCTAGACACAGCTGAAATGTGCTGGCTAATAATTTCTCAAAACTTTCATCTGAGACAGACACGAACCATGCCTAATACCGTCACAGAGAAAGTTTGTCAAAGCCTCGGATACCTGAAAAAGGATGCATACCAAAAAATAATAGTAATCCCTATATACGTACAACATCACCAGCATTGCCTACAGTTCTGATTCACACACTTTTATGCATATGCTGCATGAATTACAAATTACTGGTATGCTCTAAAAGCATATTTTGTTTTGGGGTTGTTATTTTGTGGCCGGTCAAGAAACACTTCCTTGATTTTGGTACTCTTAGAAGTAAGTAATTTGATTTCAAAACAGGTCTACAAAAATTGTGTCAGCTCAAATTTCCCATACTGGGGAAATTAGGAGTTGGAGTGTACTTCGTTCACCGGTTTGCATTTGAGAGTTTGTTAATTTTTTTAATCCTTTCATGGCGCACTTGCCATTTCAAGTCAGAAGGAAATCCCCTTCCTAACAGACTTCCCTCGGTTTATTGTGGTCAAAAAGCAGTTATACTTCATTGTCTTGAGGAAGGTAACAGATTGCAGAAAAGGATCTGGGCATCCTTGGGGACACGAAACTGAACACGAGCCAACAATGTGCCCTTGCTGAAAAGGTAAATGGTATCCTGGCATGCATGAGGCAGGTCGAGGGAGGGGATCCCCGCCCTCCGATCAGCAGTGCTGAAGTCACACCTGCAGGGCTGTGCTGAGTTCTGGGCTCCCCAGTATGGAAGACATGAACGTACTGGAGAGAGGGCAACAAAGGGCCACAAGGATGACGGACAAGAAGGCATCTCTCCTACGAGGAAAGGTTGAGAGAGCTGGGACCGTTCACCCCTGGAGAAGAGGCAGCTCAGGGCTTCTCGTCCACCCGTACAAACACCTGCAGGGAGAGTGCCAAGAGGACGGAGCCAGGCTCTTCCCAGTGGTTTCAGTCCTTCTTCCCGCAGGGCTTAGCGGCCAAAGGAGCAACGCTCCTCCTATACCGCCCCCGCTCCCAGCCTGAGTCACAGCACCCTGACGCGGTCCTACCCTCTATTCGCGCAGTGGAATACTTTGGAAGTATTTTCAAGCTCCGTTTTACCCGAGAGGCACAGGGCTGCGTGGGCAGGGGGGCTTGAGGCCTCCCGGAGAGGGCGCGGTG
>VXAD01009526.1:17018-33211 GCA_013399195.1 Dicrurus megarhynchus
CCACCCCCCTCCCCCGATTTTCACCTGAAGTTGTCAGCAGAGTCGGTTTCATTTTCAGGTCTGGAAGCCTGCAGGAAGTCTGCCCCCCCCCGATGCATGTCTTGATAAGATGCTCCCGTCTCTCTAGGAATCCCATACTCAAAAAAAAATTCAGATGTACTAGCATCTAACTCAGAGAATAGGGGGAAAGGCAAGCACCTGTGAACTCCAGGGAACCTTCCAGGGGAATTTTTAAATGATCTGGGGCAAGCACTCCAGTAACCTCCTGCACGCCATCAAATGAAAGATCGCTCCTAGCTCAGACTTCCAGGATGGTCGTGGGTGTGTAAGGGCTAGCACAAAAATTCTAGCAAAGAGATATTACGGCCTGTGAACTGGGCGGCCAAAGAGGTCTCTGAAGTAGCATGGTTTTGTCTGGGTAAGTCAATTAGGGAGCTGTGCAACTGTCTCTCCTTCTATGTGGTTTTGCAGACATACTGTCACCGAGAGTTCATTATGTTTTGGGCCTAACAGTGGCTGCTGTGTAAACGTAAGATTCTGTGGAGAAAGTGTTTACAGAGAGGGGAAAAGGACGAGAAGGGAGACCCACACAGCTGAAGTACCTCTTGTTTAGGTAGAATGGACTGGTCTTTTGCGGACGTAACTTCCGTAATAAGCAGCAACCGGTCTTGCCCAAGTTGTAGCATGGGCTCGTGTACTTGCGAATGTACTTTAGAGAAGATATAGAGTAGAACGTAGTTTATTCAAAACTTTGGAAAGCTACGCAGACTTAGATGATCTCCGAGCTGGCAACATTCACGTCCTGTCAAGCAGTTTTAAAGTTTCCTCCTAGAGCTGGGATGCAATAGGGGGCTTCTTAGCCTTTACTCTGTCATTAAATTGACTTTATTTCTGTAAAGACGTCTGCGTGTGAATATTCAGTTTCAAGAAGATGAGGAGACAGAGTGGAAGTATACCTGCTAACAGGTTAATGAAGAAAAGACCTGTCTTTCAGTGGGAAGGTCGCTTTAAGAATTAGTCTTACACTGCTAGGGAAAAAACAAACAAACAAAAAAAAAACAACACTCAGATGACTGTTGGGCACAATCCCACTTTGTCTACACTGGATTTTTAGTGAGCTGAGAGCATAGTGTCAGACTCCCATGCATTGAATAGTAACATGTGAATTACCTAGTGAAAAACCCTGTCCTATTAGGAGGATGTTCATACGGCTTAAAATGTTACACACTTGCCATTTCAAAGAAACGTAAAGTTGTTCTGTAGACTTGCTGAATATGAACTAGTACAAATAGGCAGCTAAAAGTGAATTGAAACAAAATATCTTTATTCCCGGCATTATAGAAGCTTTTTTGATCTTTGTGATTGACCACTATAATCTAAATCCCTTGGGACTAGTTGGTTTTGCTGCTAAGCAAAATAGAAGGTTTTGTAGCTGGTCTATAGATCTTGCAGACCAGGTTTGCAGAGCTTATAGGCAGTTATGGTTCATGATTTTCTGTCATCAACTGTTAAGGGGGTATTATACTAAAAAGATAACGACGATGACTGCCTCGCGAACTTACGAGCCACGCCAAACAATGATTTTTCTGAAAGGAGTCGGTATTTTAATCTTACTGCTAGGCTTGATAGTAAGCCTTTAAGTGCCCAGAACTCCCACTCTGATCTAACCTAGTTAACACCTTCTGTAAAGAAAAGAAATTAAAGTTGCTAAAATAAATTTGACTCTTGAGATTCTTGGGAAGAAACTGTTTTGTTGATAGAGTGAAAAATGGATTGGTAGAAAAGAGCGTGCTTTGTAAAGTGATAAAACTTTGAAAGGAGGTCTACGTGAAAATAGTTAACAGTGAAGAACTTTTATAAGTTACTTGTTTGCTTTTGTCGGTCCCACTCTGGCAGTTTGAAACAACGTGAAAATTGAAAGAATGCAAGGCTTGTATAATATAGCCTCAATAAGTGCTATATGGCAAAACAGTCTGTCTTAAACTATATTTAAGATACGGCTGGAGCAGAACATTATAGTACCTCTTTTTGCTCAAAGAGTAAAAATTTTTCCTGCAAGTTTTAAGTTGCTTTTTGTATTACTAGTTACTTCCCGTTTAAATCTTGCATTCTTGTGACAGAGCTGCAATCGTGGGTTGCAGAACAACTCATCTGCAAAATCCTGAGCTAGCAAAACTTAAAACTGTTGTCTAAGATATAATTCAATGGTTACTTTCATTTGAAAATGAAACGCAGGTTTTACACTGCTTTAGCTTCAGGGTTGAGAGCTGAACGTAGAGAAACTCTACAAAACCCTACTAACTTTAGGCCGAAAGCAAGCCCGCGGACTCCAAACACTTTTTGCATAATAGCGTATTAGCGGCCAAAGTAAGGCTCTTTAGACTTTTTGGATTGTCTGTACATTTGGCATGAATTATTTAACCCGTGGGGAAATTTGAACTGGCGTTCTCTTGCAACAGTCTTGATTTTGTGGGTCATTTTACTGCATTTTGCCATGTGTCAAGTTACCAATAGCAAATATAGCTATGCAAGTAATCTGCTTCCTTCAGTCACATAGGAAGGCCCTATACACAGAATTAAAGGGCACATCTTAGAGGTCTCACAGCATGACTGCCTAACAATACTAGGTCTCTAATGTATCTGTCCCAGAACAAAGTAGTGGATCATGCTAACTTGACCAAGTTCATTTCTTCCAGACCAGTCCTTTGTGACTCTAGCCACAAATGACTCCTATGTGAAAGGAGCACTGGTACTTGGTTCATCCTTGCAACAGTACAGAACAACAAGGAAGCTGACTGCACTCATAACTCCTCAGGTCTCAGATCTTATGAGGTAAGGTCACTTATATACTTCAAACTGCAACAGTTCCTGCTGATGTGCAGGTTGAAAAATGGAGGTTAAATTCCTTAATAGTAACCTTTCAAAACTCTGGAAGCTAAACAGCTAATTTCAACAGAATTCAACTTACCTAGACTATCTGGAGTTCTGCAAGTTCTTCAAAAATGAAACTGTTATGTTTTAGTGTGTTTTTTTCCTTTCTTCCCTATGATGAGTTAAACAAATAGTCTGTAGTTAGAGCTCTAAACCGTGACTCGATATTGATATTTCAGCTGGATCTTCGCTCTTTTATCGTCCTACTTAGAATTGTCCAACAATGTGATACTGCCTGTGCATTTGTTAGTGCTGTGTGTATGCGTGTGGAGGTGGGAGCAGGGGATCGGTATTTATTTGTTTTGCGGAAATATTCCCGACTGAGATAATATGACACGAGCTCTCTTGAAATCTAGCAGACACTTCAAATTTTATCATGGGAGAAGAAAGCGAGCAGAACTAAAGTAGCACCAAGTATGTCAAATCAGCAGCTCAACAGAGGCATCTAACAAGGTCACCACAGTACAACAAATGAAATTAACAGGCAACTGCTTCCTACAGCCTCCTTAGAATAGTCTCACTGTGGAGTGGACTGGATTCTCTTTCCACATGTAAGAGGGTAAAAAAAAAAAAAAGACAAACAACAAAACAGTTAATAACTATGGGAACTACAGATGATAGGTCAAGATTCTCTACGAGGGGAAGTTCTTCTGAAAAGAGTTACCAATATATAGAAACAATAGAGAGGTGACTCAATAAAAAAATGGGATGACTCTCCCTGGAGTCTCCTGGCAGCAAAACGGTCTTACCAATATTAAGATGTTGCATATAGGAACATCCATTCCGGCCTATTAGGTGAGTGTGCTCTTTTAAGATGAATCCTAAATGTACTTATGTGCTAGTGCAAGCCAGCTAGTATTATGCCCTTAGACCGGTGATACCTACGTACCTAGCGGTGTAATTGGAGCTTGTGTTTCTCGCCCCGTCTCCGCTAACAAAGTATGCCTTAAGTTCAGAAGCACTGTCCACACCAAGCTGTCGGTATAAAGACTGCCTCGCAAGGCAGAGTTCCAGAATTCATTTACAAGCTCTGTGGCTCAAATTGTACTGGTAATTGCTGAGCATTCAAGATACACTGTAGAATAGTACGAATTTACGGATGTTTCCTGTTTTAGGCAGCGCGAATGCCTTAGTCTCTTGAACTAATGGAAATACTCTATTGATGGTAAAGCAAAGGCTGGAATCTGCCGCAAAATTTCACTACACTGCCTGAAAGTTTGTCACTCTTTAGTGAACATGATACCGGCTCAAAGCATTTCTGTACCCACAGCCATGACTAAGTCAGACTTTATGGGATGAAGAAAGTTTTAGCAACTGGGTCTAGTCAGATGTTTCAAGTGTCCCAGATGTCACAAATCCAGAACAGTGTAAGTACGGCATAAAATTGTGTTTCAGCTGTTTAGGATTCGGCTACTGTCCTACTCAAGCTAGTCTAACAGCTTCCCATTTCTTAATTGCCTGCTCAGAGTAGACTGTTAAGTTGCCAGAAATCAGAGTCTGTATGAAAAAAAAGCTTTGTGGAAAGTTTGTACTACGTAGCTATGACTTACTGGACTTGATAGCAATGCCAACTAAAACTCTGTTGAGGCAGACAGGTGCGCTTGTGCATTCCAACATATGCGGTCAACTCTTACTTCTTTTCAACAAGAAATGTTGCCGGATTCCCTGTTAACCCGCTTCTCTTTACAGAATCTGTCACGTGGTCTGTTGTTGGAGTAACACTAGAACTAAATCTTGCCAATTGACTCTTCCCCAGGAGAGTGCTGGAAAAAGTCTTTGATGAAGTCATATTGGTAAATGTCTTGGATAGTGGGGATTCAGCACACTTGGCATTAATGAAAAGACCTGAGTTGGGTGTCACACTAACAAAGCTTCACTGCTGGGAACTGACACAGTTTTCGAAATGTGTTTTCATGGATGCGGACACAATGGTAAGTGGCTGTGTCTCATGGTACCTCTTAAAGACCTAGTATCGGGGTTGTTGGGTTTTTTTCTGTGGGTTGTTTTGATTTTTTTTTTAAGAGTAGGGGTAATAGAAGCCTTTTTCTAGATGGACTAGTAACAGTAAGAATGCGTACGCCTTTTAATCTAAATTAACTGTAATGAAGTCTGTGGGGACCGTTTCCGTAAAGTATTGTCTTCGGTAAGATGAACGAACGCTGATACAAGAGCTTTCTTTCACGTCTTAAGGTCGATGCCAAAATCCATTAAAACGTGATACTGCAATTCCTAACCTAAAAACTTTGGTTTTTTAACCCCTTTACAATTAGGTTTTGTCAAATATAGATGAGCTTTTCGAGAGAGAAGAGCTGTCTGCAGCACCGGATCCAGGCTGGCCTGACTGTTTTAATTCAGGAGTTTTTGTTTACCGACCTTCCATTGAAACATACAGTCAGCTGTTACAGTTTGCCACAGAGAAAGGCAGCTTTGATGGTATGTATTAATTTGTATTTCATTGTAAGTTAGACCAAAATGGTGACAGTAGTTGGGATGGCTCAGTAACTACATACGTCTCGTGGGGACTCTGTATGATAGGATTCTCGATGTAGCTGCACAAAAATTGTATCCTTCTCAAAAATAGAGGCTATCATCACAATATGTAGTAAAACTGCTTTTTTCAGACTTCATGAAATAAAAACTGAGTTTGGCCTCCAAATGAACAGCTGTAAGCATTAAGAGTGTAGAATCATATAACAAGAAATCTTGTAACAAGAAATGAAACTCTGGTACTATGCTTCAGACATTCCTAACGCTCAAGGCTTGGATGTCGTATACTAACTCAAGCTGCTACAAAAAAATAGCACTGGTCAACTTAAGCACAGCTTCGGAGAATCAAACATTTGAAGATACAACTCTCTCTTCATATGCTATGTGATGGCTTCCTGTCATTTTAGGGTGGTGACTGTCTGTTTCCCAATATCGAGGGCATGTAGCTGTGGCTGCTTCCCATTATAAGTCACTTGGGATCAGCCACTGTACCAGGTTTAAGCTTGAGAAGCCAAGTTCTGCTGTCCTGTAAGTCACTAAATCTGTTACCGTTGCAGTAAAAACCTATGTCGCTTGGAGACTGCTATAGTTAAAGGCTTCTGAGTATCACTGTCTCCTGTCACTTAATTTTGTTATGTATCTACTGTGGTACAAAACAAAGTCTAACTTAAAAAACTACAGAAAACTATGTAAATAAGACCATAAAATGGAACTCTCAGATAGAAGGTAATGAGCTAGCCTGTTGACTTACCTCTCAGTACTTTTTACAAAGTAAAATTTCCAGACGTTGCTCCCAGTCTGCACAGTAATCCTTGTTACTGTAGGGACTCTTGTGTGTGGCCTTCTAAAGAACAGTTGCATGCTCAATGCCACCCCGTGAAAATGAGTACTGCCGTGTAACGAAGGTCCATACCTTGCTCCTGACAAGGTAGCAGTTGGTAGCTTTGCAAGCGCTTTCACATATCGGGTACAAATTGATCGCCGGCTATGGCAAAATCTATAGCGTAATTCTGAATTGTTGCATTCAAACAAACAAAATCTCCCGCAACCATCAAAAACAAACGAACAAAAAACCGGCCCTCTCCCCTCCCACCTCTGCCCGCCCCCGCCTTCTCCCCCCCAAAATACCACCCGACCCCTCCAAAAATCAACCAACCAAGAAAACCCCAAATGCACACCTTTGTGCAAACAGACCGATCTGTAGCTTTGGGAACATCTGAGAGTTGGTGGTTGTCTCCTTTGAGCTTTGTGCTTGACTGCTAGCAGACCAGATCTTCTAAGTTGAAGGCCCCTGTTCTTTAAAAGAATAGAACCGCTCCTACAATATGCTGACTTGAAAGCTAAATCTGTGCAATGGTGAAACTTCCTCTATTACAAAGCAATTGTTGCAGCACTTAACAGCAAAAATAGTTGGTTAAGTGTTTAGGTATCAAATTTCTAGAGCTGTAATTTTTACTTCAGCTTCAAAATTTACATAGTTTTTGTTAAATGGTAGCAGTGATCTGAGTAACGAGACCGTGGAGACCTAGACCGTCCGTATAAGCTACTGCCGAGCTCAGGAACTCAGTAGGGAGAAAGGGGATTGAAAATTAAATTGACCCAGAGAGTAATAAAAGGTTCTAGGAAACTTAGTAAGAGAAACCTGTGAAGGGTCACTGCTTTTAATAGGACATAGGGACGCAAACTTAACAAGCTACCGAACTATGTGTAGTTGAAGTCAAGCTGCAAGTACCTTGTCCGCAGTAGCAGTAACTAGGGAATGGAATACCTTCCAGGATATTTCTTGCGTGTAACAGCAGACAGGTGCCTCCTATGTAGTGCTGTTGTCCGGGAATGGCAGAATGATGGCTACTTACCTAGACATCTACTCTGTCTGTCTAAACTTCACCTTTCTGGATAATAAAGAACACGTCACGCAACTACTGTAGATACCATCTAAAAGTAGTGGATGGGAAAGAAAAGTTTGGTTTTAGAAGACATCTGGTAGTACCACTACCTTAAGAATGTCGCTGTTGCTTAGACAATCCTCTGGCTCTTTAGCCTGGGATCCAAAATAGTTGCTTGTACGGTCTTGCTGTATGGTACCTTCATACGCACCTGTAAATACGTAGTTAGTATGGGTACTGCCCGATTTTTCACCTTACGTCTGAGATCACGTTTATAAAACAAGACTACTGTTGAAGTCCGAATTAGGACAGCTAGATGCTGCTTTCATTGTCTGCTTTGGTACAAATGAATGCAATCTGAAAAAAAAGCCGAGTATGTAAAACAATCTGAGCGAGAGAAAGTCCCGTAGGGTAAGTTCAATACGCCGTTGCTGCCCCTTCGGTTTTCTTACGATGGACACAAGTTCTTCAAAAGTGCTTTCCTTCCTTTATGTGTTGAGAGGCAAGTCAGAGGTTTGAAATTACCTGACTGAGTCTCCAGGCAGTTTCTCACTCTGCAATCTGCATGTACGCTGACAGCTGTAACAGGATACCTGGAATTTATATTTGTCAGTGTACTGCCCGTACATCTAAGTTCATGCCCGGCGTCTAGATACTGCAGTTGCAAAAAGCAAATTGTGCTCAAATAGCACCGATGGTATAAACCGTAATACTGCCCTAAATCGAATCATAGGCCAATAAAAACCTTTTCCCGAGTCAGCAGAGATTGAGTGCTTGAGAAAATGAAAGATTAAAATGAAATGTTGTCTACTAATACCCTAAGCTATCCATTTACCTACTCTTTAGTAATGCTACTTGTGCATGCAGTTATAGGTGAAAGAGTACAGCAAGTGAAAGTCGGAGGAGTCCCTTCAATCTCCTTGATAAGAACAATTATTACCATTTAAAGACTAATCATATTCATTGCAGTGAAGAATGAATGGATATAAATAAATAGGTTTTTACTTCTCGATCACTGCTTACAAACTAGTCTGCTCTGGCCTGTAGGCTATATTTATTTATTTTTTTTTTAAGCTAATCTACCACTGAGATACCAAACAACTTCCGACTCACTTAACGTTGTAACAACCTCTACTTGCAAACTAAGAGGTGACCCCTCTGAACAGATTTTATCCTCATTTAGCGGTTAGTCAGGAACTTTTTGGTACAGAACTAGGAGCACCTATTGTCTGTTAAGGGATTTGATGGAGTTTTACTAGAGTTGTCACCAAGATGAAATATGCTTTTCTTATCAGATCAGTGTGGAGGTAGATGCATCTGGGACCGCAGGTCTAACAGGCCACTGATGCCCTAACTCTGGCAGTGAGATGATGTTGGTCATGCATCTGTAAGCATAAGTAATAAAACTAATTGTTGCCATTTGATCTTCTGAGCTGCAGCTTTCCTGAAGCTGAACAGCGCTCAGTTGTACTGTTTTATTGTGGGGTTTTTTTGCTGCCTTATCCAGATTGAATGTAAGCCGTAAAAGAAACCGAATGGCAGAGTTTGTGAGCAGCAGTTAAAAGTAGCCCCATACATACTATTTCGTTCTCTGCATTTTTGGAGTATTCGAAGGCTGCGGGGTTTACCGGGTTGTTCGCAAATACAACTTTAGTGCTCTGTGCCAGATTTCTACTGGACGTGATAACTGCATTACCGACTCTTACTTAGTGAAGCGACTGAAAAAGATCCTCGAACAGCTGTCTGTTGCTTGTAGCCTATTAATGCTTTCTCTTTTAGGTGCAGATCAGGGGTTATTAAACACCTTCTTCAGCAGCTGGGCAACAACAGACATGAGTAAACATCTACCGTTTATTTATAATTTGAGCAGCACTTCTGTATATTCCTACCTTCCAGCATTTAAAGCGTAAGTTGAAAACTTCAAGAAGACTTTCAGAGCTTACATAAACTAATTTCTTGTAACAGAATGAATAGGCATGATGTGAGCTTACATGGGTTTTCTAGAAGGAGACTGTTACTGTCACTCGATATGTAATAATTTCTTCTCTAAAAAAAAGAAAAGGTTGAATTGATGTAAGTCAAATGAATAATCTCAAGATAAATGCAGAGAGACAGCCGTAGCTGTAGCTTGAACTGCTCATCCCTGTAAGCACATTTGACAGGTCACTTGCAAAAGGAAGAACCGCTCTTCCAGTATAGGATACGGTCTAGTACAGTTCTAACCAATGGCAGTAGGCTCTTCAATCAGCTTGAGCTGAACTTCAGCATGTCACTGGCGGTATCCTTCCCGCTTAGATAACTCGCCCTTTTCTCTCTCAAATTACTTAGGGTACGTAACAACCGGTAGTTACAGTTTCACGTCATCGACCTCTAGCATTCAAATAAGCGTGGTGAACAAAGATTTGTATCAAGCTAGGATTCTCTCCTGACAGTCTTTCTAGACCTCTGTCAGTTCCTTCAGTAACAGCAAGATGGAACAAAGACTACAGCCAACCACATATCACATATGTGAGGAAGACTGTATCCTCCCTAGCTAGCAGCATTAGTTTGGCATGTGAGTAAACTGTATGTCAGAGGCAGGGTCGCTCAAAGTGTTATAATAACCCAGGAGGAAGGGGGCGGGGGGAAGAAGGGAAGCTGAAGCGTTACACAGAAACTCTTTGTCTATTATAAGCTGCAGAAGCTGGGGGCAAGGGGGGAGGGAAAGTGCCAATTGCATAAAAACAATCTGATCTCTGAGTGACATCAGGTTACTAGTGTCTAAGGCAGCAGCTAGCATAAGCAGGGATTGCTGGCTCAAGATCAAACTATGTCTTGTGATCAGAATGCTATTTGGAATCTTGTCATGCTAAAAGCGGAACGCTTATTTAAAGAAATATATGCAAGCCTCAGAATGACTAAGTAGCTGGATAGCATTCGGTAAAGTAACATCTGTTGTAAAGAATGTCCTCTTTCCATGGCTGGCTGTTAGTCACATGACCTTAATTTTACAAATTACTTCGTTGCCACGGAAGACTAATTGGATCTGGAGCTCCCGACAAAAATTCCCTTCAACCGATTGAATCGGTTGCTTAACTGAATTTATCAGACCTTCAAAAGTAGAATGCTGGCAGTGCAGCCCTTTTAAGTAAAATTCCCTGCTCAATAGGTGGAACAAGTTCCCTTGGTTAGATCAGCAGCTACGCTCCTGATAATCAGCGGTTGGAATATAGTGAAATTTAAACCTACTGACATCAATAGCTAAGTTTTTTGCAGCTTTGTACAGCGAGACTAGATTTCACAGCAGTCTCAGTAATCCTTTTTCCAAAGGAAAATGCCAATTCATGACAAATGCTCTCTAACTTCAAAACATTGATGAAGGACTTTTCTGGGAGATGGGGAAAGACAGATTAGTTGCTGAGGCCAGTGTGGACATAAAGCTTCCTAACAGTTGAGCTTAAATGTCAAAATAAAATATTGCAGATCCAGAAGGTATCTAGAAAGCAGATACCGAAAACATTGTAGAAGCTCGGCATCTGTCGTTCTGACCGTAAGTGGACGAGATACCAAGAGTACGCTTCTCCATTTGCAACAAATGCCACATGATACTTCTTACACATTCTATTCTCTAGCTTAAATACCCTTGATTTTTGAACAATAAGTTTCTTCAGAACAGCAGCAGCCTCAGATGAAGAAAATTCAGTTTGCTTAGCACTGTGACAGCTAATAAAACTGAGGTAGTCCCCTTATGCTAAATCTTTACTTTTGGGGTTTAAAGCCCAGTAACTGACCTCTTGAAGACGCTTTTTTGCGTGCAGTTAATGCAAATACTTGGCCTTTCACACACACGTAAGTCTTTGTTCTGCAATAAGATCGGTTGTATTCAAAACGTTGAATGTGAACATTGAAATATAGTCAAGGACCTTAAAATAGTATGAAACCCACAGCCCCACCCAAATGCGTACTCGGTTTGAATGTTCTATGGCTTTTGAAACACACCTGTATCGTCTCCGTACGTAAAACTCTTCAACGCCTGAGTCCTGGTCAAAGTGACCAGCGTCTGCTTAATAAAATGTTAGGCAAGCTACTTTGACATTACTCTCCATTTCAGTCATATTATGTTGAGAAGAAAGCCTAATGTGATACAAGCTGAACTAGGTGCGATAGTCACTGTTAGTAGAGAGACTGGTATTGCTTGTTCACAAAACTGAATGGAGCTGAAACCTAGTTCTGGAACTGTAGGAGAATGAAATGAATGTTGTCTCTTTCAGCGTCAAGTTCTTTAATTGAGAAGAGGTGCGTCTTGGCTATACTTTTAATACGGAAGAACGTGCTGATAACAATTGGGACAAAGCTAGAAGTCCATATTGAAAATGGAGTTTAAATGGTTTCAAAAAGAAAAAAAAAAACAACCCACCACCAAACCCATGCATGGCTGCCCTAAGGTTATTTAGGAAGTAAGGGTTAAGTAAGGGCTACGTCTAGCAAGACCCTGCTGCACCAAGATCAGGAGTCTTCTGAAATGCCTTGGTTACACAAAGTTATTATTTTGCAGGGACATGGTCTTCTTGCAGCAGAGCCAGCCAATGATCCATTTCTACAGGGCTATAAACTGAAAGGGTAACTCTTAACACCGACCCTTCTCCACATAATACTTGTAATGCTTAACTCTCTGGCTCGCTGACTTTGGATTAGAATCTTTTTCACTTTTAAAACCAGTTCCGATTGCAACGGCTGCTTGAGACTGCTCTCTCCTGAGCTATGGACATCACCCTAAAGACTTGAGTTGTCTGTAAGTATTTAAATAGCCCAGACCACTAGGTTTTGACTGTATTCTGACTAGTGTAATGTAGAATTCAGTTTGCATTGTTTCCGTTGTATCGCAGTGCTTTCAGTCCCAATAGGCATTGGCAGTTCGATCATTTAGCATTTAGCCTCCTAAATATATTCATATTTCTGTTTTCTGGACAAATACAGAAGTAGCAGGTTAGAAGAAGTTATGTCTGCCAGTCAAAACTCATTTTCTAGACACATGTACAAACTGGCTTCTAAAAAGTTTCTGTCCAACAGGTTTGGTGCAAATACTAAGGTGGTGCATTTCCTGGGAAGCACAAAGCCATGGAACTATACGTATGACTCCAGAACAAAAAGCATAAAGGGCAACATGGATGACCCTAAAATAGTTCACCCAGAATTCCTCAACATGTGGTGGGATACCTACATAGCTGATGTTTTACCATTACTAGAACAGCATGGAATTCCTAAGGAAACTACTACAGGGGTAAACATGGTACGTGCTCTAATAATCTTGTACGTCCATACGTAAGTATGGATGACAGGTTATTTACCATTGCATCAATTTCCCTTCCCTCTGTCCATCTCAAAGCATGGGTGTGGTTTAGTTTGTGGGATGCAGGGTATTTCAGTTTTGTCCTTTTAAGCTCGGAATAAATAATACTACAAAAGAGAAGCATGCTAGACAGGTCTTGGACATAGCTGTATGCTTGCCTAAAACAAACTGTGTAGGTAGCTAATGTTGCACCGGATATTATACTGTATTAACTTCTTTGCTGTACTAACTTCTTTAACGTATACAGAGAAGGGCCTAACTCTCAGTGTGTTGCAGCTAATAAGGTTCTCAAGCAAAAGAACCCCAGTTCAGCATGCAAATATATACATACAGATCTTGCATGGTGAGTCGCATTTAGGTAAGCCTAAGATAACTAGAGAATCAATACTTACATAAACAGGCAGTGACGCATGCCAATACTTTTTAAAACCAAAGTAACGCTTCTAACTCTAGTTCTTATTCACAGAATTTAGTAGCCTGCATCTGACTGCAGACTTCTTAGTCTTAGCTTAGTATGTGGGCCAGTTTAAGTTCTCAGCCTTTCTAAGACCAAAGTTACTGATCTCTTAAGATGTGCTTCTCTTGGTAATCTTGCATCTTTCTAACAAACTATTTGCAGCTATCGGGCTTGGTCTATACTCTGGCTTTCTCTTGTGGCTTCTGTAGAGAGGTATGAAGAACTTAAACTTTACTTCACCACCACCCCCCCACCCCCCCCCGCTAACTTCTGTAACTCTGCTTTGTTATTTTGCTAGGAAAGCTGCACAATCCCTTCCCATCGGCAATGCTCGCTACTGCGCATGATAGCGGGGCTACTTTGTTGTCCCATTCTGTGGCCTGTTGCTCGCTTTAGCTGTACAAAGTATTTGCATATTTTTACTCTGCCTTTCCTTTTAGGCAGAAGTTACAGAGGCAGTGTCCCACGTTTCAGTATCACCACTATTACCAACTGAATCTTCAGAAGAGCGCAAGGAACGGTGGGAACAGGGCCAAGCTGACTATATGGGAGTGGATTCCTTTGACAACATCAAGAAGAAACTTGATACCTACCTGCAGTAGAAATGCCTGTCTCAAACAGTGGTGATGCAAGGACTTGTTCCAGAACTAACAGCTAGAAAGGTATAGATGGTGGTCAGTTACACTTGCTAGTAGCTTGAGGAAAAACTTCTTGGCTGAAGGCCTCTGCAGTGCTACAGATGAAGACTGAGCAAAAGCTAGGAAGCAGAATCCTTGGGCCGCCTATTACTGCCCAATTTCCAATTCTCCCTACTAGATAAAACCAGGTATTTTCAGCTTAAAATTCCTTCTGTTTTGATCAATTGGCTCAACATATTCTTTAAACTGGGTTTGTTACCTCACCTCATTAAGGTGATTAGCATTGATTCCTTTGCTTGCTGTTTTAGATGTAAAATCTAATTCATGGGATTGCTCATACACTGGAGTGGTAGCCATTCTGCTTTACCATAAATGTATTAATGACACTGGGATACATACAGTTGTAACAGTAATAGCACTGCTTTGCTCTTCCAGTCACAATTGCACTGAAATTTTGACCAGGTTCTTACGCACAGTGCCTGCAGCATGGCAGAATGCGTTTTTCAGTTCTGTATACTATGGGACTAGTAAACTGAGTTTTATCTGTTCCTTGCAATGTTGCACTTGATACAAAAATAAAAAGTTGTCATGCATTTCTGTCTTCCCTAAACTCTTGAGCAATTGAAAAAAAAGGGAGCTCCAAAGCAGTCTAACTAAAATATTCAACAGGTATAAATAACCCTTAAGCTTTGCTAATGCTACTCAAGCTCTCATTAGCAAATGTCCAGCTTTTAGTTCGTAATTATTTAGAAGTACTTAGTAATTTGCCAGGGAGCTGTTTAGGGCCAATCCCCTTATTAGCTTGCCGTAAATAGAGGACAGGGCACTGGAGGAAGTACCTGCTGAAGCTGCTTGCATTAGTAACTTGAAGTTTGGGAAGAAGGTATCTTTCTTTCAAGTGACTAAAGAAACATCATCCCTAATGTAAGCCCTGTATGCTGAACTTAGTCTTAAACACAACAGTGATATTACTTTGGCAAAGAAGGATTACGTAGCTGCTTAAGTAATTTAACTGAACCTACCCCGATAAGGAAAACTACTCTTTCCATGTGTAAAGAGAGTAAAAGAAAGTGCTTTTTTTGCCACACTCAGGCTACATGTACTCCAAGACGCGTGGAAAAGCGGTGAAAATAAAGCATGCTGATGACAGACAGAGATTGGCTGCTATCTGTACTGAGGTGTAGATCTATCCTTCAGCCAAAAGTCTAAACAGAACAAAATTAGTGTTCTTTGACAGCTATACCCTGTACTAATCCAGGAACACTAAGAAAATATTACTTCCTTATTTCCTAATAAAGAAGGATTTTGGCTGGAATCTAGTGATGGTGCTAAACCTTTAGCCTAGAGATAAAATAAACAATCAACAAGCTATCACCATTTGCTGGTAAAGCAGAAGACATAATATGAGTATAAGGGTTAGTCTGTTTTAACTGTTTTCACTTCTTAATTGCTCTAAGATTTAGTTGGTCACCCTTTAGGAAAAATGCTAAAAGATGAGGTCCAAACCAGAGTAGCTTGTAGCTACTTAAAAGAATGTAGTATCTCCCAGTTGTAACTAGCCCTTTCCTGTATGGGTTTTTCTTTTGCTGTGTTTTTGTTTTTTGTTTGTTTTTTTTTTTAACAGATAAATTTGAAGTTGTGTGAAAAGCAGGAGGGAGTACTAGTTACAGTCTGTAATGACAAAAGTATACTTTATCAAACAAATATTGGAGAGTTCTGCATACTCACAGAATACTCTATGGAAAATGGTAAAATACTCTTTTTAAGCTAAACAGTCTAAATTTTCCTCCCCTTGTCTGTATTCATACTTGAGAATAGGAACGTTACTTCTTTTTAAGCTTAGTTGGAGAGAACCAAATATAAAAGTATGGTACTTATTACCTGCCTGAAAATTTGGTTTAGCATGTAAGTTTTGTTACATTAATACAATAAGATAAGGAGAGATGCTGAATAAAATGAAAACCGGCATGTTTTGGGTTAACAAATACAGTTAGTGAAGAAAGATAACCCGTGAAAATCATTCTGTCGTAGCCTCTGTAACTCATACTATGATCAAGTGTTTACCACAGCCTCAGGAAAGTGAAAGGTATGACATCTATACCAAATTCTATGCAGCTTATTTTCAATAAAATGACCTTTATGTCATTATTTGCCACTATTTCCTTCACAATTGCTGCAGGCAGCTTTTGCAGAAAAGCAGAGATCCCTTTTTATTCCTTGCAATAGCATCACTTGATACATCAGGCAGTTTTCTGCTCTAATCTGAAGGTACTCAAAGCAGCACTATACTCTAAGCACCATTATTCAGAAGAAACACAGCGCTGCTTAGATTGCAATTCAAATATTGGAACTTCATTTGCCTTTATGAAGCCTGTAATCTAAGGTGTTCCTTAAATGGTGGCAACTCAGAGCAACCCTTTAAAGCTTAAGAAGCATTTTTTCCATATACATCTTTATTTTATGTA
>VXAD01009526.1:33256-193654 GCA_013399195.1 Dicrurus megarhynchus
GGAGGTGTGTGGAAAGAAACAAAAAACAAAGCCAAAAACCCCCAGACAACCAAAACCCAACCAAAACCAGAATGATAGACTACTAACTCAATCTTTGTAATTAAAAATAATTCCGAGAGCTCAGTTCTAGAACATACTGTTCAAACTCCACGAAAGAGAATGCCAAAAACCAAAGACTACTTACAGATCATGAAAAGCAGAAAAAAAAAGGCCAAACAGCCAGAACACCAAGGTGTTTAACCACCTGACTTACTGAACAGCTCCATCAAATCAGACAGGACTTTTCTGTGCTCAGCTTTTACCTCTTTTCTCTCGGATACATTAATGACTTTCTTGGGAGAGACCATGCAGCTTAGTGTTACCTTCAGTAAGTTATATATGGCTTTGGAACACGGAAGTCATCATTTAATAGATGAAAAAATACTAGTAACTGTTTTCAGTTGTTTTCATAATCATACTAAGCCATTTTGCAAAATGTCAGCATATTTTCACACAAGTAATGATGTAGTGTGACTACTCGTAGAAAGGTTCTCTTGCCCGTGAAATTTTTACTTGGAAAATGGAAATAACAAAACAAAAACCCCAAATCTGTCCTTTGTAATCGCAAATCATTTTTCCATCTTATCTCTTAATATCAAAATCTGGACCAGAAAAACGCAAAGAAAGTTTAACTTACATAAACTCTATGCAAAAACAAACAAACAAACAAAAAACCGCACTCAAAACCCAACTTCGGTCAGGTTTAGCTCTGTTTTCTTGTTCTTTTTCAACTTTCCAGTGACAATCGGATATTAGGGTTCGTGCTGTCTTCCGTCATTCATGTCCTTGTAATTATTTCTCTTAACAGACTTAAAGTATGCCTCTCCATAGCTAAGGTGCTGGCTTTCCAAAAACTGCATCAGTTTGTTAGTTTGCTTGTTTTTAATTCCTTTCTCACTCGTTTCATTAGCTCACTTTTTCCAAATAGTAGACATCTTCCCTTTATTTCTCAGTCCTTTTCCATTACCTATGTTTGCAATTCATCTTATAATCCGCAGGCCGGTATTCTCAGACATAAGAGGTGAAAGGCTTTACAAGCTTTTCAGACTCCATTTCTCTGCTGCCAAGTGCACTTCCCAAATGTAAACAGGACCTAGATATAGCAATCTCTGCCTCCAATTCAAAGTCTGAGCATCACAGTGAAGGGAGCAGAATGTTACGTAAACACATATCAGAAGACCAGAATCAAATGGAAAGAAAGGAATGGACAAGAATATTCAAGTAATGACACGAACGGGTGTAGTTTACCAAATTCTTCCTCCATAAATCAAGCGGCATGCAGATCAGCATTCCATCAAGGCATATGTATGGAAGTGAAAAACGTGTCATTTTTCCACTACAAGAGGAAAAGCAGTACAAGAAAACTGTTAAAAAGCTGGCAGCTATAAAATAATTTGTTTTAATTTATTTTGCAAGGACTAACTCATTCAGTGACATGAGTGGATTAGAGTCTACTTTGCATATAGCACAGTCTTACTGTTCAAAGTGTCTGTTGAAATTACTAGATAGCATGCTGTCAATACATGCCTATGATTCTAGCATTTTATCAAAAAAACTTTACTTTTACAAAAATCATTGGAGTTCTGTTAAGTAAAACATTAAAAGAAAGTGTTTCACAAATTTAAGTACTTCCTTTTTACTAATTCCTGGAAAGTAATCAACAGAGGAACTCCCTCCTGCACCTGTCTATTATTCAGAAATAGTAAAAATACTTTAAAATTTTGAATTAAATTCCATCTTTGGACATAGCCTGCAAAAGTAACAATTCCTTACAAAGTGTCACTGACCACCTTTTCTGAAACAATTGGTCCAGATGATCTGTTTCTTTATCAGGTGATACTAAGATAGAAATGTGAAACTAATTCATTTATAGAGGGTTTTGTCTGAAGGAGAAGACACATTATTTACCTTTTACTACCTTTTCACTTCTAAAATGAGATTAAATACTTGCAAGTTAGACTGCATGAATACGCATTTTGGTTTTGAGGGATTATTTTGTGTTCTTAAGCATTGTACTAACAAGCAACCTTTTGAAGAAATGAACACTAGAAAAATGTCAGGAGTTTGTGTGCTTCTAAATTAACATTTAGGAGCAAATTAGTTTTTTATAATTTATTTGAAGCATTTTTATTTTGAGCACAAAGACAGCGAAACTGAAATTTTTTTTTGGGACATGTAACTTGAAGAGAAGTATTATCCAAAATATTAAATATGTTATTTACGCAAAATAACACAGGATCAACCTATAAATCAACCAGAGCCCTAATTTCATTAAATTTGTTTTATTTCACTTGCGAAAGGCTTTTTAGCAGTAAAGGCTCCTGCTGCAAGTTCCCTCTTCTCGTTCTGAATTTTCAGGATACTGAATCTTTCACAATGAACCGAAATACAAAAAAAAAAAAAAACCAACAAAAAAACCAACCCAAACAAAAACCCAAAGCACTGAAATGAAGATGTTATTTTTCTCTAAATAAAAGTTTAGGATGAGAAATTTAGGTATTTTGGAAAAAAATGCTAGGGAGCTGAGTAGCCTAAGTACCGTTACATTATTTAGCTATTACTTTTTAAAAACACGAAGAAAAGGGATGTAAAGCAGTTGGACTAAAAGATTTGGTACTTTAATTTTTTTGTCCTTTATTTGTTTTAAACATTAATTGGAAGGATATCTATCTCTTCTTTGCTACTTTTATTAGAAGAGAACCTGTCCTCAATTTTTGTGATGGAATATTAACGAGGCAGGCTAGCTGCACTTACACAGCTAAACAAGTTGCTATGAAAATAACAAAAGTGTTCTACATACCTCCAAGATAATGAGCTGTAATAGCCAGGCTAACGCACAGCTATGCTACCCCATTTGAGTCATTCCAAATAGCTCAACAGAGACATTTAATTTCTAATATTAAAATGACAATCCAAAACACACTTCAACAGTCACTCCACAATTTATTTTTACTGGTGAGACCGTGATGGCACAATTATTTTTAAAATACAGTAAAGCTTATTGGAAAATAATTATTTATTCATAACCTGAAAACTGTCGGGATCATCTTTCAACTCGCCTTAGTAATAACAGCATTATGCACCTGACCCAGCCTGCAACACCGGTCAAAACACTGGTCTTCTGCAGTGGGGTTCCAAGCTATTAGTAGCAGCAATGAACAAGTTAAATAACCTCCATTCAAAACATAGTAATAGCGCATGTGGAATCACAGAGCGGATATTGTACCATCACCTCTTGAACAAATATTGCTTGCAGATTAATTACTTGCGGGCTAATGTCTTACTCTTTAAGTATCCCGCTATAAAGATAGCTTTGAGAACTTCTGGTTATGTGTTCATAACAAGCAGGAACTTCAGTTAAACGCTTTAAAAACAGAGTTTGTCAGGAATCTAGGAGACATCAAAACAATCCTGTCATTTTAATTCTGAAACAAACACTGCATATACTAACTGCCTCAGTACCTGGTGGCAAAATCTAAATCAGCTGGACACAGGCAGTTACTTAACAGTTAACTGGACTGTTAAGAAAGCCCACTTATGCTTTCATTAGTATATACAATAATCACCACGTTAGGTAAACAAGGAACTTTGCTGAATGCAAATCGATAGTGTAGCTGTTACTACTTATACTTTGGATGTAACATTAAATGTAAGGATCTATGAAATGCCAAGTTTGTGCTCTGCATTTTTCCAGCACGTTTTATCTATATAGAGGTACAGTACTACTAGTTCTCAGAGAATAGATACTTAAATCTACATAAACTGTAATAATGTTCTGTCTCTGATAAGCAAGTCTCATGCAATGGGCTCGCCTTGTCCTGCCACCCACATGCTGCAAGTTGTCTAAGAATTCTTCTAATGACTCGTTTTAGATTCTAAGAACCTCTGATGCCTGCACACACTCAGAGACATCAAGCTGCAAGATAAAAGCCAAACAAGTCTTGTTTCTCCAACCTATGGTAGTAAGCAAATGAGCAACAAATTATGTATTTGTCACTGCAAGATGAACATTCCTGGCAAGCTATATATGGCAAACTGTTCTAATATTAATCTCGCTGTATGAGAACAACATGGTGTCTGGAGGAAAGACCTAGCCCAAACATACAGAAGTATATTCCGCTCTATTTTTGCTGTACTCAAGAAAGACTGAAGTGTACTACTTTTACTCTTCTCTCATCAGTCCAGCACAGGAAAAGTGAACTGCAGTACTTCTGTGCTTTTCTGCAGTATCTCATACAAAGGATGCTGTATTTTACATTGGAAAATAGTAAAAAACCTAAGCCTTAGAGAAACATCTGTATACTTGTGAGACTCTCACATTAAAGGTTCGTATTTCTTCCTAAAGGTGAGAAATCTGCATCTGTGGTTGTATTTAAACAAACAAATAATTTTAAAAGCGGGGGGAAGGGGAGAAGGGAGGAAGTAATCTATAGTTGGATAAATATTCCTCCCTTGCACTGTGGTATTACACCTCTCAGAGAAGGAATGCAGACCTCCAAGCTACAGTTCTATAATTTGAAAAACTGGTTATTCCACTGGTATTTCTGCTTCTTAAATCCTATTATTGCCGCTAGTGCACTTCAAGGAATGCTAATACATGACTGAATCTCATTCGGCACCGATTATTCAAAAGTCATAAAGGATCATGTGGGCCCACTGCTCCTCCATCAAATGCACATAGTCAACCACTGCCACTTGGCCACTTGGTTACCATCACGGGATAGCTACCAGCAGGATGAGAAGATGCTGTTCAGTGGTGTATAAAGGCTGCAATTATATTTGGCCCTGGGTTGTTAGGTATAACTACAGACTGCAGGCGACTCGGTGTTAACAATGCTTAGCTTATTTTCTTACAGCTGCTTGCCACAATACGATGAATTCCTTATACCTCATTCATTATTTTCACAGAGGGTTAAAATTCTCTTGGGGTTTCCGCAAGTATTCAGAGAATTGTTTAAAAAAAAAGAAAAAGCAGCAGTCAGACTCCATGGCATTATGGTAGTGTAGACCCCCTTCCAATTGAACGGATCAATATACAGACACAATACACAGACAATATTTCTGAAGATGCATTGTGATTCACGAAAAAATTCTTTCACGGCAACTTCTCCATACTCTTACTCAATTTCTTTCATTTATTAAATAAATAGCTTTTGTCTTCATACTGTCAATATCACTGACCTGATGTGCAGGCTAGTACCTTTCCTTTACTGTTGGTGGTGACAGATGCCCAAGTCCAAAGTTAAACTATCATTTTGTTTCTTTCAAGTGCAGAAGTTGTTTCAGTTTCCAACTGCCAGAAAACTTGGACAGTACAGCAGAGGAGTAAATGGGGGGAAGGCAGGAAGTGAATAGAAAAACCCTGGATGTTGTATAGTGACACAGCACATGAACCAATTTTGCTAAGAATACCATTTTGCTATCAATAAAGGTAATTTACATTTTTATTCCTTAGAAATAATTTTGCATTTCTGAGTGCTTTAATGAAAGGAAAAAACTTTCTAAGTTTAGGTATTACTAGTCTCCCATGACCACAAAAGGTAACCTCAGACTAATGTCTTAATTTATAAATAAATTCTCAATAATAAAAGAAGAGACTAGAGCAGACAAGCACTACATTAAATACATACTGTTCGTCAAATTCCACTTTATGGCTTTTGAAGTTCATAAAAAACAAATAGGAAGCCTCATTCAAAAGTATCAGAAAGAAAGAGAGGTATGAAGAAGGAACAGATAGCATATGCTACACTGTAAGGTGTAGTACTACCACTCTGTTAGTAGTACTACTAGCATTCTTTCCACTCACAGTAAATAAATGGACAGCACAAAAAATACAGTGTTAAAACAAGAAGATGCTAGGGAAACATGAAAAAAGTCCTATTTGCCTTTTAACAGATACTCATCAGTGTCATTCATTCTCAGACGGGCTTTCCTTCTGCCTCTTAGGAAAACACTAAAGAAGTTTCACTTAGATTAAGCCATATCATTATGAACAACCCATTACTCACGGGATCCATTAAAAACACTCGGAAAGCTGCTGTCAGATTTAATCCAACTCCACCCGCTTTCACAGACCAAAAGCATTATAGTTCAGGACCCTGCTTGGTTGCTTTGGAAACGACAAATTGCTTCCATTCTTTTCTTCTGTGCCACTGACCCATCCAAATGAGTAAAGGCAAACCCTGATTCTCTAAAGAGAAAGTAAAAATGTTCAATTTAACAATCCATTTTCAATGACAACAGGAAATAAATACATTAAAAGCCTAACCTCTGTTTTGAAATGTGTATTTATAATTCCGTTTCCTTTAAGAGATCCTTCTAAAACACCATAAAAACACATGTTTATTTAAAATAACATCAGTTCTACTTACTTCAAGGGGTTTTCCATCAGTGACAAGAAAGTTGTAAACTGAGAAACAACCAGACGTTTAGCAGCTGCTATCCCTCCGTAGTTCTACTGAAGCACGCGGAAGTGCGTTTATCCAAAATCAAATAAAGCATTTATCTGAAATGAACTTATTCTGACTTGGCTAGAGTCCATTCCTACAGACGGCTTTGATAAAGTTCACATCAATTGAGAGAAATCACTGTTCAGTAATACCTTTTAAATGAACTAATCTTGAATTCTGTGGGTAGGCTTTCTTTTAATTTCCATAGGAAACTAAGGGTTCAGCATTTTTAATGGTCACAAACTACAGGGCAATTGAGAGTGCTTTGAGAAAGAGGATTCGCAACCCATTTTCCAGACATACTTCACATAATCAAAAGTCTGCAAGTCCCCTATCTCCAGGGTATATGGAAAATAGGAACAAAGTACTGGAACTTCAGGAAATAAGGCTTAAGCAATGGACAGCCCCAAGGCAAGTGCTCTACCGTAGCAGTATTCAAGAAGAGAGAAAGGCTTCCCCCAGAAATACTGAGGCAAATAAGGTATGCAAGACCCTTGGCTAGGTATGACAGGGGATAAGGAGGCACCAGAAGCTCTCTTGGAACCAACATGAGAACAAAAGCAACAAGGAATTGGATTTGAGGCAGAAGAACACTGCTAGTTTTCTCAGTAAGGTTTAGCTATTATGAGGTAAAGAACCACTAACTAGAGAATGCAAGTAACTGCACCAGCTAAGAAAGAAAAAAAAAAATCTTGATTTATTCTAGATCATAATGTCTGAAATTAGTTCTTAGGTCCCCGCAAAAAGATTTTTGGGGAATAAATTTGTAACCAGCATTAGAAAGAACAATTTCTTCATTAAAAGTTCAAAACTTAATGTTTCAGAAAAGCAATCTCAAAATGAAAAGGTCAAAGTACGAGCAGGAAGATACAAATTCTGGCAGCAAATGAGAGTGAGGCAAAGATAAATGATGTGGCAGACCTTGAGAAACAAGTCTACAAAGTAAAATAACAGTATCGCAATGTTTTTTCTGGTAAGTGTCGTATTGAACATACGCCCATTTAGTTTTCCCCTCTAGAGCGGAATATATATTGTTTAAATAAGATTTAGGAACGAAGGCTTTATTTAGATTTTGTTTCCAAAAATAAATTAAGGTTTCAAAAAGTTTCAGTGGTTATAAATCTGCTCTATCTTCAGAAACTGAAACAAAAGGCAAAGCTCTTTACCAGAACTTTTATTTAATTAGCACACATCTATGTACCGAACAATGACCAGCGTCACATTACAACTGGTGTTCTTTTTGTCTTGTTTCCCTGCTGCTAAATTTGCTTGTGGTGTGATTTTAGTATGCATTTTCTTCTGTGCTGGCTAGATATGCTGGACAGACTTCTAAATAATAACTTGAAGTATGTTATCCATATGTATAATATGTTCAGTATGTTTACACAATTATAGAGTATGCTCTACAAAACCATAATGAAAGCTAAATAAAACACAATAGAATGCGCCTCTGAGCTAGATATCCACTCCTGATCAGGCTTCTTTCCATTACTGGAGTCTATTTCCTCTTCTAGGGGACCATTCCACCAAGTTGTCTACTTTAAGCCCATTCCTACAGAGAGGGCGTTTGGCTATGAAAAAGCCCAAATATTAAAAGAAACATATTAAAACTTTAGAGGTTTATTTATAGTGAATGATAAATATCACCTTTACAAATCACCTTTTATGCATTTATTATATTGATGTTCATGTAAAAAAATCCTCAAGGATTCATTCTTGTCACACACTTTGTCATTTCTGACGTGACAGTCAAAATATTTTATTTGCAAGAACATTAACACGACATAAACCCTACACATTTTATAAATACTCAGCCTTCCTTAAAAGTGAAGTGGTCTTCTTTCTGAGCATATTTATATTGAAATAAATAGCTCAGGGTTTTAAAGCAAGGATATATTTGGGCTATGGGAGTAAGACTATTTAAAATATGAGAAATAAACCATCTTTCAAAGACAATATCTTTCTTAGTTACAAACAAAGAATGACCTTTTGCCCCTTTTCTTCAAAGCTTGCACAGAAATAATAGCAGTCTGATGAAATATGCTTTGTCAGGACCAGACACGGGGTATCTTCTCTTTCTCCCCAACAGACGCATGAAATGAGACATAATTTAACACCAAAAGCCTTTTTCTCTGAAGTGTATTCTAGGTAAAGCAAAATTTATACAAATGTCATAGGACTACTCAACAAAATTTAACAGAAGACTGTGTGCACTGTACAAATGGACAACTTCGTGAAGCAAAAATGACAGACATGAAAAACTTCTGCCTAAGGAGCAACCCTTTAAAATTAGCTAACTTTGTTTATATAGAAATCCGGCCAGGGAACCAAGGCATCTTTAGAGAGACTACAAAGCAGACCTCACAAAGCACATGAATACTGGGGGCTGCTCATCTGGAATGAGTCGCTAGCCAATTAAAGAGACTGGCAGTCATAGTCTGATACATTAATTTATTGCAGCAGTAAAGACATCCTTTCGAGAGACAGAATCTTAACACAAATTTGAAATAACAGTTTTCCAAACATAGTGAACGAATGAGCCATTCCTGATTTGGCAGCAAACCAAAAATCCTCCAGTGACAAGACAAAATAAATTAATTTTATTAAATCTCAAAATAAGTTTTCTGAAAAAGAAAAATCCTAACGGTGCTCATAAAGACTTTTTTTTTTTAATAAAAAGCTGACATCTTTCTGCATCCCTTCGCCACTTTAGTACTGTAATTATAAACAAAACACAAAAGTCAGCTGAACAATGTCAACACAGATACTGAATACCAACAGTAAAAGCATATGAAAATGACAAAAAATTACTCACAATGAACAGTTAGAAGAAGAAAAAATGTTTGCATATCTGGCAAGCTTTTATAAGAATTCATTTGATACACAAGGACATTAGATTACTGTAGAGATCTTCTGCATAGGACCTTTACTTACTTGCACAACTCTAAATTTAGTCTCGACAGAAGACTGAAATGAAGGTAGTTTTAACTCTCGAGCTGTTAAGTCCTAAGAAGTTTTTCCAATCTCAGTAAATGCTTTCAGGTTAGCATTAGAAGGATAAAACGATTTCCAAGTTCACAATACCATGACAGGCCAAAGTTTTTACTCAGCAGTTTTGTGTTTGCAGCTTCACATTTCATTTCTCACTGATGATTTAATGCTGTCATTTGTATGAATAATGGCAACCATTCTCTTGACTGGAAGAATCCTGTTTGAACCCAAGCTGCTTTGGGGAGAGGGTATGCAGTTTGTTGGTCTCCTTTGTTTTCAAGGTGATACCTAAAGTACTTTCCCATGTTATTTACTAGGAGAGATTTTCATTGTAACCATTCAGGCACAGAAACTACGCAGCTCGGATGCAGTACTAGGACTAATACCTATCATGTGGAAACAGTTAATTCCCCAACGCTGGGATTTAGATGCATGTGGATGCTGAAAAAGCTCCAGCAAAGAATTTCTTCAGCTTGCAGCAGTAGTTTGTGAGAACTCTGTCTTTCCCATGCAAGTAATTCAAAACAATGTTACAGTTTTGTAAATCTCTGCACCTGCAAGGTTGTTGTTCACCCTTGTTATGTTCTTAACTAGAAAAATATTTAGAGATGAGTGTCTTAGAACTTGACCAATCACCCTAAGGGGTGGATGGCCGAAAGAACCAATTACTTTATGCCATATAGTACACTTTGTGCGAACTAACATATAAAAACCCTTCACGAAGCTAATAAAGCGCTTCGGCCTTCTTTCTATCCTGAACTTGGAGTCAGTGTCGTTTCTCCGTTCCACGGCGATAACAGCGACAGATGCATGTCAGAGTTTTGGCTAAAAGCTGCAAAAACCTCTTTGGCAATTGATTGAAATCAGGAATCATTTTGAAGGTAAGAAAGGCTTATTCAATCACTGTTTTAGAAACTTACAATAGTTCAAAAGAGCAGAATCCACACCCACCTCTGTTCAGACTTCACTACTATGAAAGCAATCTATAGATAACATGGGATTGGACAAAGGCAGTAGTTCTGGAGATTCCATGGTCCTTTCTAGGCAAAACATAGTACGTAACTTGACTTTACAGTCAAGTAGCATATAATAATGATAATTTCATCACATCATAACCCAGTTTATTTCTTGCATGTTAAAAGCACCAAAAGGTTCAGTAGGGGCACTGACTGCTACAGACACATCAAGAACCTCTGCACTGGAAAAAGGCCTCTGCAAGTGCTCTTTCCTTCACTAGTTTCCCTCAAATTTCTCAGGAACTCTATAGAGTGGGATAGCTGCATCAAAATTTTGTGTATCTGGCAATGGAACAATGTCAGTCCAGAAGCCAGACAGACCACACTTGCCACCTCTGTCTTCTTAGGTTGACTGACTGTGCACAAGCAGGGACTAATCTGTCCCTGCTTGTTCCTAATAAAGAGCACCACCCAGATTTGTGCTAACATTTGCAGCTCTATTCTGGCTGAGGAGGAGGCAGAACAACTCCCCAGAGTAAGTGCAGCAGCGCTGGATACAGATGGTGAGACTACCATGCCATTATATTGCCCTAGAAAGAAAAGGGCAAACAAAAAGGAAAAGTATAACCTAGAAGCACACAAGAAAAATAAATACTACGGTTTTCAAAAGAGCAGTCAAAGTATACTCACCCACAAGCTTTTTCTGGATAGAGCCCAGAATAGGGCCATAAAGATGGCCCACTGTCAAAGTTTATCAGGTTGGAAGAAGGAGTGTAGACATGATTTTAATTCAACAGTCAACTTCCAATACACAGCTTTGGTCTCTTTTAAGCACAATAATATATACGTGCATCACATCACATACAAGCAGTGAAGAGGCACCCAGCCATATGGAGGCATACAATGCTGCACACTTTTACCCCAGGGAAAAAGTAAGGTAAGAACTACAGAACAGGCTTTTGAAAATGCTGATGGTCCTTACCATTGTTCGGTTTGACAGCTACTCTCTCCATAGGCTGACTTCAAGCCAATAGTTTTTAGAAGCCAGCTGATAACTAGGTTTACACTCTTCACCATGATTTAATAGAACAATAGCTAGACGGCCTTCTGGTGATAGCAGTTCATTGCTTTCAAATAGCTATTACAATTACTTTTAACCATGGAACAACCAACCTGTTCATTTCTGAGGACTTCAAAAATACACGGTTTACAAAATACATGTGCACAGTGTGTTATCACAGGAAGAGTCAATGATTCCAAGCAAACTGCACATTCTTCATCTGAACCAGAGCTCAGAACCAACTTAATTTTACTCGGTAATGTCTCATGCAATTCTTCAGGAGTTTTATCATTTGCAAATATAGACACATAGTTAAACCCAGAGATTTCCATACAGGAAACACTCTGAGCTCTCATGCATCAAAACAGTTCGATTGATCAAAATGCAGTCAGAACAGTTGATACACAATGAGGATATAGCCTACAATACCTAAAAACACAAGCTGCCCACTTCTACAGAAAATTCTGACCTACTATTTCAAAGTATACTAAGGTAATCTTACTTGGAAAATGGTGATTAGAGCTTAAAAGTACCTCAACTGTATGCTCAGTGATAATTATACGTGCAACAGAATGCCTAATGGGAATAAGCAATTTTCATATGGCAGCTGTTCAAGTAGCAAGAATACTATGGACGTGACACTATTTATAGTTAAGATTGCTTTATATTTTAAGTAAAGAAATTCAAGTCATACTCAGTTAATAATTAAATTCTAAATAATTACGGAACAATTTTCAAATCATTTTTCCACCCTGTCTTCTTCAGAAAGATAAAGAACGACCTTCTGAAAAAGGTTCTGACCATATCTCATTGGTCTTCTGGTATCCTGAAAAATCAACAAGGGTTTCCTCCTTGTTGTCTTACAAAACCTGCTAATAACACTAATGTTCAAAGGGGTGAAGATGTTATATTTTGACCTATTTCTTTGGAATACTCTAGTATTCTTATACTTCAAGAGCAATAAATTTCTTTATTTGGCACTTTGACATTCTCAGGCAGTAATATTTCATTCTGAGCATGTAAGCAAAAAGGCACCCGTCTCCTTCCCCTTCCTCAGCTGGTTTGAGGAGTTAATCACACAAATCCCAGAAGTGCCAAAGTGAATCTGCCTACTCAAAAGCAGGGAATGGAAAGTGTGCTCACTACTCATGGAGTGGCACTGTAATGACAATACCGCTCCAGTTTCGTATTTCTATCAAGTAAATCCCCCTTGGGAAAGCAGATCTGTATGCTTTTACTATCAGGAGAGACTACGGGAAGTAGTACTTTTATGTCATCATACATTTATATCATCATAACCAATATTTACATATTAATACAGATTAGCACTGTGGTACCACTTCATTTTTACTCAGAGCCTACGTAGCAAACCCACAGTAACGCAGATCCAGTTTCCCGCCTCGAGAGGACAGGATGCACACACCCCGCCCCCGCCCCGTGCCGCTCAAGCCCCGCCCCTGGACATGCCCCTCCGCTTGTGGCAGTCTTCCCCCTCGCCGGGAGAAGAGCGCCCTCGGCCAATCAGGGACCTTCCCTCGCGCCCAATCCGCGCGGGTAATGGCCAATGGAAAGTCAGAAGCTGAGGCGAGGGGCCAATCAACGGTCTTCGCTCCCGCGTAGCCCACGCGGGTAAGGGCCAATGGAGAGCCAGCACCTGAGGCGAGGGGTTTGAGGCGGTTAACGGTCGGCAGTTGGTGCCGGTCGGTCGCGGCGACGGACGTTTTGTGGCGCAGCCGGAGTTCGTCATCTTAGAAGGCACCATGGTGGGAGACGGGATCATTGCGGCTGCGGGGGGAGAAGGGGCGTTTGGAGACGGGATCCTTGCGGCTGCGGGGGGAGAAAGGGCGTTTGGGACCGCTTCTGCTGCGGCACCTCAGGGGATTTCGTGACTGCACGTGCTGCGGCGGGGCTCGCAGGCAGTCTCTGCTTGAAGTCCCCGCGGTAGCTCTAAGGCAGAAGGGCTGGGGAGAAGGAGAGAAATCAGTGTAAAAGCTTATTAACTTGAGGGGAGGCGGGGCGTAGAAACCGGCCGATAGCTAACATGACAAGACAGCAAGGGAAGTCTGTTCGGAGCAGGCACCTCCCGCGCGAAGAGGCGAAGGACGAACTGAACCCTTATCCGGGAGGCAGGGAGATAGCGGGAAAGAGCATGGTGGCCGCCGGCCGGATCTATCCGCCGTTTTTGGGCCGCCTTGGCGCGTGAAGCCGTAGACTGCACGGCGCGTGCTCCTGGGACGGCGGCGGTGAGGGACGGGGCGGGTGGCGCGTGCCGGGAGCCGCTCCCTGAGTGTAGCCAATCAGAGGAGGAGGCGTGGCCGGCGACGGTCAGGGGAAGGATGGGCGGCGCGTGCCGTGGGCCACTCGCTGGGCGTAGCCAATCAGGAGCGAGTGCGGCCGGCGGCGCGAGGCTCGTGCCGGATCTGCGGGGGTGCAGCGGAGACTGCGGAGTTTAATGAAGCTACCGAGGAAATGGGGAAGAGCAGCCCAGACACCTTGCTTTTTCTTTCCCACCTCTGCTTTTTTTCTAGATACACTCTAACAGTAAACTAGAAAAGCAGCTTATTTCCATCTCAGATGTAAGACAATTGAGGTATTGGGAGATTAAACATACATGGCACAGTTGCTTAGAATCAAAGGAGCTAGCTAAAAGGGGGCAGATCACAATCGATTGGGACTCTAAGACGATTTCACACAGGAATATGTATGAAAAAAATATGTACGAATTGCTAGGGCCTAGACAATATTATGCTTATTATACAGGAAAATGTAGTGCATGGTCCTGTGCAGGGAAGATTCTTGCAACAGTTACCCAGTACATGGTCCGGTAACAAGTCCAGGAAATTGGGGGGATATTATCTAAAGAGGTCTTCCAAAGACTAAAAGAAGGTGAAAAAGAGACTAGGCTGAATATTAAAGAGGGAATATATACGCAGCATTTTAAGGGATAATGAGTTTGTATTCACCTATGTGTACATAGAAACGATGTTGTCTCTAGGATTTTCCAATATTCTCAAAGTCAGTGCAGGTCAGCTAAGATGAGTAGTGTCTTGCCAGCAGCAGACAACTTGTTCTTTTAAATTGTCACTTAAGAGCAAACAGGGAATATTGCAGCAAAGGAAGGTCATGGAAAGTACAACCCACGGGCAGGTAGCCCCATGTCTCATTATCATTCTCTTTTTACTTTGCAGCGTGAATGCATATCCATCCATGTTGGTCAGGCTGGTGTTCAGATTGGCAATGCATGTTGGGAATTGTATTGTCTTGAACACGGGATCCAGCCTGATGGTCAAGTACCTAGTGATAACACTATGGGACGTGGAGATGATTCATTTAACACTTTCTTCAGTGAGACGGGAGCCGGTAAACATGTTCCGAGAGCAGTGTTTGTAGACCTAGAGCCAACCGTAGTTGGTACGTACCCAGCATTAAATGTCTTAAGTGAAAAAGTGAGGATCCTTTACAGATTCCCTACTGTCTTTTTTTGTTTCTATAGAACACTACAGATTTTAAAAGGTGTGTCTGGATGCTGTTTTGACATTTGAGGTTATTGTTATTTGAAAGAAATTAAATAATGTTGTACAGGTAACAATATCTGGAAAACAACAGAACTTCTTTACCATCCGGATCATCTTTCCAGACTGCTGCACTGCATACAGAGTTTGGAGTGCTGTCCAGTATCATGTCTGTACCTGTAACGTAGTTTTCTGAGTGATCTCTGTGTTCATTGAGTACAAATACTGCTTTGCGTGTGCCCGATGTTTACCCTGAAACAAAGGGGCAGAAGTGGTGTCAACTTCTTAAGACGAGTCAGACAAAGCTGTGTGCAGTCAGAGATGCTGTCTACACTCCTTTGACACGTGTGCTTCGTGTGTAGTCACTAGGCAGCACGCACAGAACTGAACAGATCAAATTTATGATGCGGTATTTTGGGGTTTTTTGTAGATGAAGTACGTACAGGCACGTATAGGCAGTTATTCCATCCTGAGCAGCTCATTACTGGGAAAGAAGATGCAGCCAATAATTATGCCAGAGGCCATTATACCATCGGAAAAGAGATCGTTGATCTAGTGCTAGACCGCATTCGCAAACTGGTAAGGATTCATGCTGCAAGTTAGTATTTAAAATAATTGATACAGCTCTATAGCTAGCTATATTGATGGTTTGTTGGTTTTTTGTTAAGAATTTTATGCATAGTTAATTGTTCAAAACAAAATAAACCTTTTATTTCCTTGCCTGCCCCGCCCCCCCTTTAAATAAAAATTCAATCAATCAAACCAGGACCTTTCAAGAACACATTTTTTTTATTATAACAATGTAAAAGTAGCAAACTTACGACAGAAATTATTTTGAATGATGATTTTAATACTGATTTCTCCAAAACCAGCAATAACTTCTTTTTCTCTCATTTTTTTTCACCTCATTATAGGCTGATCTATGCACAGGGCTGCAAGGCTTCCTTATCTTTCATAGTTTTGGAGGAGGCACTGGTTCAGGGTTTGCATCACTGCTCATGGAAAGGCTGTCTGTTGACTATGGCAAGAAATCTAAGCTGGAGTTTGCAATTTATCCAGCACCACAAGTTTCCACCGCTGTGGTGGAACCCTACAACTCAATTCTAACTACCCACACAACATTAGAGCATTCAGACTGTGCCTTTATGGTAGATAATGAAGCCATTTACGATATATGTCGTCGTAACCTGGACATTGGCCGTCCTACTTACACAAATTTAAACCGATTAATTGGGCAAATTGTTTCATCCATCACAGCCTCACTGCGTTTTGATGGAGCCCTCAATGTAGATCTGACAGAATTTCAAACTAACCTGGTTCCATACCCACGAATCCATTTCCCCTTGGTAACATATGCCCCTATCATCTCTGCTGAAAAAGCATATCATGAGCAGTTATCTGTGGCTGAGATTACCCACGCATGCTTTGAACCAGCCAACCAGATGGTCAAATGCGACCCTCGCCATGGCAAGTACATGGCGTGCTGCATGTTATACAGAGGCGATGTTGTGCCCAAAGATGTCAATGCAGCCATTGCCACTATCAAGACTAAACGTACCATTCAGTTTGTGGATTGGTGCCCAACTGGATTCAAGGTATGTAGCCTTTTAAATGCTCAATATCTAAATGATTAGGAATTGTGTAGTCTTCAGAGGTGACAGTCATACTACAATGTTGTAATAATGTCCCTGTTAAATATTTTGATAAAGTGCAAAATAGCTCTAAGCTATTTTATTTGTAATCATGGTGATTTTTGATTGTTAATAGAAATGAGTCTTTAAGCCTTAGCACTGCTAAGGAAGGTTCTCATTTGTTTTCTTGAAGGTGGGCATTAACTACCAGCCTCCAACTGTGGTGCCAGGTGCTGACCTTGCCAAGGTGCAGCGGGCTGTGTGTATGCTGAGCAACACAACTGCTATTGCAGAAGCATGGGCTCGGCTCGACCACAAATTTGATCTCATGTATACTAAGCGTGCCTTTGTGCATTGGTATGTTGGAGAAGGGATGGAGGAAGGAGAATTTTCTGAAGCCCGGGAAGACCTGGCTGCCCTTGAGAAAGATTATGAAGAAGTTGGCCTAGACTCGGTAGAAGCAGAGGCTGAAGAAGGAGATGAATATTGAGAAAACTAAAGCCTGGAAAAATTTATTTACCAAAAAAAAAAAATTGCAGAACCCTGTTTGTTTTCAAATGTGTTTCCAAATAAAGTTCCAGAGATTATACTGCTGCTTTTTCTTCTACACTATTAATGTGTGTATTCGTGAAGGACGGACCATTTGAGATGGCAGGTTTTGGTAGTGGATCTGTTACCTGCTTTAAAAGTGCATGGTAATTTTTACCTTCCTACATTGGCCTAGTAAAAAAAAAAATCTAATATCCTTTACCAGTATGGTCACATGAATAGAGCTTTAGAGACATATGGAACCAGCTCTATCCTGGGACACTTGGCTTGTGTAAAAAGTGCTGACCCAGTTAGTTAGAGCATGGTGCTAACAACACCAAGGTTGTGGTTTCAATCCCCATAGAGGCCATTCAGCTAAGAGTTGGATTTAGTGATCCTTGTGGGTCCCTTCTGTGACTATTCTGTGAAATAACTAGGCTTTTGTTGGGGGGTTTGGTGGTTGGGGTGTGAATTTTTTTTGTTGGTTATTAAGAAAGAATTGCTGTATTTAAATACAAAAAAGTCTCTGGTTTTGACTCTGGGAGACTGGAAGAACCCAGGTTTCAGTAGCCTAATGCATTAGGCACGCTGCTGCCGGTGGTAGCTACTCCAAGCCGTGCCCGAGTGAAAGCCGACCCGCACACAAACCACCGACCGAACAACCGTCAGCCAGGTCTTCCATTTATGAGCCACCGTTCCCGGTCCGTCTCACATTCCTCAAGGAACACTTCCAGTTTATCTTCCCACTCGAGAGCTGCGCCAGTGTACGGCCATGACGGAGGATCACCGGCAGTGCTCAAACAGCAATGGAGTCACGCTAAGGCCACACGGAACCTCGTACGAGGGTACCTGCTCCGGGGCAGCCGCGCACTGCCGACCGCACCCTCCCTCGCACAGCGCCGCGCGGAGGCGGCTCTGCCCACCGCGGAAGTGCAGGGCGCCGCCCCGAAAGGCGGCGGGGGCTGTCTCCGCTGCCGCAGCCGAAGTTTTCGGGACCATGGTGCAGCTTTACAACCTGCACCCCTTCGGGTCGCAGCGAGTAGTGCCCTGCAAGCAAGAACCGGCGCACTTCTGCTGCGGCCAAGACGTGCTGTTCGTGGCCAGCACGGCGGCCAGCTGCAGGGTGGAGGTGTTCGCCGTGCGCGAACAGGGCCGCTGCGAGGCCCTAGGCTCCTTCGCCACGCTGGGTCCCGTGCTGCGCATGGCGCACAGCTCGGCAGGTCAGTCCCGGCGACCGCTGGGTCCGTCAGTGCTCGGCTGGGGAGGCCGGGACGTGTCAGGCTCGAGTGCGTAGACCGGCCCTGAGGCTCCGCCGGGCGGGGATGGTGGGCCGGCCGGGGATGGCGGGCCGGCTGGGCCGGGGCCGGTGGGCGACGAACAAAGCCGCTCGAGCTCCGCCGCGGGAGGAGGACCTGACCCTCTCACCCGTCTCTCCCTCAGGCTCCTTCTCAGGCTCTCCCTCCGAGCCCGAGGTAGGGCGCGCCTGCTGGAGCGGGCTGGCCAGCGGCCCGGGCTGGGAAGCGCGAGCCTGTCCCAGCGCCGGCAGCGCTCGGGCCTGCAGGGAGGGTGCGGGCCGCATCTCCCTTCGTCGTCTGCCTCCGCCTCGGTTGCGGTCTGTGCTCCCGTCCCTGTTTTTTCTTTTTTTGTTTTTTGTTTTTAGAACACGGAGTGGGTGGTCGTTCCAGCCGATCCCACAGCTCTTCATGAGTCTGTTGCTTTCCATGGTCTGTAGAGAACCAAACATTTCCTCATTAATGGGCATGAGGAGGCGGGGAGTGGGGGGAACCTTGTGTGCAGTCACAGCACATAGAGAGGATTCACGTAGGAGTTACTCTGGATCTACATGTGTAAGTCCCGTTTTTTACTGGCGTGTGAAGTGTGTGCCACCCAGCAAAGAAATTTGCACTTTGTATTTAATTAGAAAAAAAATCGGTGAAAACTGTTTTTGGAATTTTTTGTAGGAGTTGAGACTTGAAGATGTTCTTTGTAGCATACTACAGCAGGTAAAGAGCTCAGAAACTCCTCTATTTTTTAATGATATATCAGTATGCTTTCTTTTAAGGAGACTATCTGGTGACAATTGAAGAAAAAAGCAAAGCAACTTTCCTAAGAGCGTATATGAACTGGAGATGCATGTCTTCAGGGAGTTCTCGCGTGTGTGTTCGGATGGTTGGTCACAAGATGGAAGAGTCATACAGTGAAACCTTAAAAGAACAGATGTCAGTTGTTGAAATGCCACTTTCAGATCCTCCACTGTGCATTTCATGTTGTCCTGTGAATGGAGATCTTCTTGTGGGCTGCAAGAATAAACTGGTCGTGTTCTGTTTGAAATACCTGGTCATAAACCAGAATTTGACTGTGTTAGATTTTGAACGCTCCTTAATTTTGCACATTGATAATCTCATTCCTGCTGAAGTTGCATTTTGTGCCAGACATATAGCCGTAACAACAGAGCTGGATGTTCTAATCCTGAAACTGGTCCAGCAAAGTACAGACAGGACAGAGCAATGTGCTCAGGGAGTCAGTGCACCAGAAAAGGCTGAGGATGGAGGTAGGTGCTGAAATAATTTAAATTGTTATTATTATTTATCTCCAAGAATCTGCTAATTGATTCCTGTTGTTCTGAAAATAGTCGCAAACAGGGTCTTTGCCCTTCAGAAAATATTTCCAGATTGTCCTATCACTATCAGCTGAATAATCTAGGGCATGAAAAGTTGTACCATCCTGCAGTTGGAGGTAACATTATGAAACTATTATGCCATCATGCTGCACACTTAGAGGATAGTACAGCCTCTGCAGACATGGAAGTAGGTCCCTTTTTAGGGTGCCATGATGAGCCAAGTTAAAGTGCTAGTAGTTCAGTGTGCTGTGTTCAGAAAAATTATTCTATCAGTGTCACTGCCTAAGTAACTGGCTTACACAATTAAGAATGTTTCTGTTGAGATGCCTGTGTACTTTTGTAACTGTTAGGCTCAGAACCTGCCATAATCAAGCGAAATTCTCCTTTTTCAGGCCTTTATCTTATTCGGGGGCTTGCCTTAGAATTCTAGAAATCCCAGAAATAGATGTGCTGAGGAGATTTCATTCCTGTGTATTGCAAGGTAGCAATCCGTATGTAATCAATTATTAATTCCCACTTTTCCAAACGTATGTGTATCAGATCAACGCCAACAAACCTTAGGAAGGTCCTTTCTTTATAACTGAAGAAACTTAAAAGGATGGTCTTTTAGAAATGGAAACTGTACCTAGAAAAAATTTAAAGGTAAATAAGACTTTTCAGATGGGAACAATATAAATGTAATGTTTTTCACTGAGTGAACATGGATCTTTTCTCAGATGGTGGCATCCTTCCCCTAGTTGTTTTTATTACTAAAAACTACATAGAAAAGTTCCAGTTACTTGTGAGTGTTTTTAGGATTAGCTTTCCAGGTGAAACTTAAGTGAGTTTAAGATAACACAGCTTCCTGTGATAGATGCCTTTGCCTTCTCAAAATCTCTTCAGCCAAAAGTCAACATTTTTTGATGACCAGCCATTTGCGGCACTGGTTGCCTTGGACTCACCTTCTAATGAACAGTTTACCTGTTTGGGTTTTTTTCCCCAGAAATCTTGGCTCTTAAATATTCAGACTGTTGAGGCTTAAATAGGAATTGTTCCCATCTTCTAGCATGGTTGTTTTCAAAATCTTGTGGTTTGAGGAAGCCAGTGCTAGCTAGCTAGCTGTAATTGGAGCATTTAATTGACATACCATTTTCTTACTGCCAAGTGGAATGGTTTGGACAATAAAGATAGCATTTTCATTGCTCAGGTGTGAAAGATGAAAGCCCTTCGACACATACTTTACAGCTTGAATTAGACGAGTTCATCGTATGTCAGAAGCCAGTGGAACTGCTTGGGGAAGAAAGTAAGCTATGTGAGATACCCATCACGCTGGAATCCACAGAGTTACCTACAGAAGACACAAAGCACTTCCAAGTGCAGTATCTGCTTTTCAGGTATTACAGACGTATTTTCCCTTTTATGGGTTAATTTACTACAAAAAACTAAACTGAGTTGTGTGGTTTGTCTTTTTGAAAGAAAACTGATATTTTGACTTCTGGGGTTTTTATAAGGTTTGGTGTTTCTTTTGAACTGAGAAATTACGGGATACCAAAGAAAGCCCGTGTTTTAGTATCTTGGAATATTTCACTTGGATCTGAAGCAGTCATCTAGTGCAACTGCCTGACCACTTCTGGGGTGAGCCACCGTTAAAGCATATTATAGTTAAGGGCACAGTCCAAATGCCCCTTAAACAGTGACAGGTCTAGGGCATCAACCACCTCTCTAGGAAACCTGTTCAGTGTTTCACCATTCTCGGTAAGAAAATACTTCCTCATGTCAAGTCTGGACCTCCCCTGACACAGCTTTGAGCCCTTTCCAGGTATCTTGTCCCAGGATCCCAGGGAAAAATGTTCAGCACCTGCCTCTCCAGGTCCCCTCCTCAGGAAGCTGATTTAGTCTTCCTCTTTCATCAAAATTTCTATCAAAAGCCGAGGAAGAATTGATGTCAGGGTCCAACAGTGAATTCCAAAGCAAAGGAAGGAAAAGGATGACACATAATAGGGAAAAAAATACTGTTGGAGATGGCATGATGTTCCATATAGCTCAGTGGAATAGAAAGAGAGAGGAAAAAGAATGTAAAATTGAGGTCAAAATCAATTGCAGGATTTCTTCAGTGATCTCAGACTTTGACATGCATCTTACAGACAAGCAAAGAGAGAGGATTTCGGTTGCAGGAACTGAATATAGTTCTATCTAGCTGTGCCGCATGCTTCTTGGCTTCTACAATGGCATTGGTAGTAGGTGTGTGCATTGTTATTGAGCGTTAAAACATGAGCTATGCCTCTTATAACCAGTACTGTTTACTTGTCCAAAGTATATCATCATAATTTCTCACTGCAGTCCCATGTTGTTTCCGACTTTCTTCCTAGACGTTTTGCACCCGACCAGTCGCCTTTTGGGTTTTGTGAAGAGACAAAGTTGCACTCTCTTCAACTGCTTCCTGTATACCAGACAGGTATGTGGATGTGCATGAATGCACTATGGACTGTGTCATAGGAGACTTGTGAAAGGAAGGAGCTTCTTTGTGTATCCTGTTTTGTACACTGTGTGATTTCTGTATGATTTGTTTTTAAATTGAGATCTTTCCTCCCTTTTCAATGGTTTAAACTGAGCTTCTTTTGACAAAAAAGTCTTTTAATTTGTCCAAGTTCTACATAAACCTTGAACTAAAATAGCAATTTATCACACCAAAAGTGTGACTAAATCAGCTTTTATCAGTTCTTTACGGATAAATTTTGTGTTGGAAAACAGTCAGTCTTCACATTGCATTAATAAAATTTTCTGTAGTGTTACGAGATACTAGGCTGCCACTCAGCCAGCCGAGGAAATCAGAGTAGCAAACCTTAATAATCACTAAGATACTGTTACCTTTCTGAAGGGCTTTAATTAAAACTGGAAGGGATGAATGCAGACTTAAGGGGTTCACTAGCTCAAGCCCTGAAAGACCCATGGAAGAACTTAATGCTGTATGTTAGCAGTCAGATTTCATAGAATCATAGAATGTCCTGAGTTGGAAGGGACTCACAGGGATCATCAAATCCAACTCCTGGCCCTGCCCAGGAGAACCCCAAGAATGCCACCAAGTGCCTGAGAATGTTTTCCAAATGCTCCTTGAGCTCTGGCAGGCTTGGGCCATGGCCACTGCCCTGGGGAACCTGTTCCAGTGCCCATCCACCCTCTCGGGGAAGAACCTTTCCTAATACCCAACCTGAACCTCCCCTGACACAGCTTTGTGCCATTCCCTCAGGAACTGCATGTAGAATGCTCTTAGGTCTCTCCTCAGTCTCCTTCCAGGCTGAACAAACCAAGTGCCCTCAGCCACTCCTATGGCCTCCCCTCCAGACTCTTCACCATCTCTGTAGCACTCCCTTAGCCTCTTCTCTAATAGCTTTATATCCTTCTCGTATTGTGGTGTCCCAAAGTGCCCGTAGGACTCAAGATAATGCTGCCCCAGTGCAGAGCAGAGCGGGACAATCCCATCCTTGCCCCACCCAGCAATGCTGTGCCTGATGCATCCCAGGATATGGTTGGCCCTTGCCTTGTACTGACTGCTCACTCAGTTTGAGATGGTTCACTGTCTGCTAAGTAGCAATGCCTCATTTAACTTGCAGCTGACTGAAAAGAATGAGCTACTTGCCATTTAACTCCCGCTGTCTTATGTTGTCATGTGATTTACAGGCTTTGACAAGAGGGTCTATAGAAAATGAACACAGCTGTTACCTGCTAAAGTGGCATCCTAATAAATTCTGCAATTTCCAGCCTTCCCTTTCCTTAAATGATGACCTATTTTTTTGTGAGCTGCAGTTCTGGATGAGCATTCATTCCAACTTAAAAGTAATTATCCAAGATGAGGCTTTCAATCCATGGATGCTTAGCTGTGGTGAATTTACCAGGACTCTCTAATGCTGTTACAGCTATAGAATTTCTTCACTAGGTGCTAAGTCCATATTTTTGTGAATATGCCTCCAAATGAGATAACATGTCATACAAATTTTTTGACATGTGCACTGAGCTTCATGTAAAACTTCTTTTTACTAGCTACTAAGAAAACTAGTCTGCAACTTGGGCAGGTTTGGTTGTGTCGCTGTTCTGGCCGCGGAATGGAGAAACGACACAAAATCCAAGTTCAGGGTAAAAGGAGGCCGAAGCGATTTAATAACTTCTTAGAGGGTTTTTATATGTTAGTTCGCAAAAAGTGTACTATATGGCATAAGGTAATTGGTTCTTTCGGCCATCCACCCCTTAAGGTGATTGGCCAAGTTCTAAGACACCCATCTCTAAATATTTTCTAGTTGGAACCGTAACAATGGTGAAAAACAACTTAGCAGGTGCAGAAGCTTACAGTTTTTACAGAACTGTAACATTGTTTGGAATTACTTGCATGGGAAAGACAGAGCTCTCACAAAATGCTGCTGAGAGCTGAAGAAATTCCTTGCTGAAGCTTTTTCAGCATCCATATGATTGTATCTTTTAGGCATCAGGCTTGGAATGGAATTGCCAGGTTTTGATTTATGAAGTACATAAAATGCCTTTCTCTTTGTTACATCCAGGAAGTTCTGCAACAGCCTGTGAGGAAACTGAGAACGAGAGAAAACTTCTGAGTCTCTTTTGCTTTTTCTCTTTACCTCATGTTGGATATCTCTACTCTATTGGGAAGTTAGTAGAACTAATTTCTACTTACCAATATTCAGAGAAGTCAGAGCAGGCAGTCCTCACTCCACAGTTCCTGCATGTCATTACAAGGTACTATTTTTATGATTTTACTGATAGTATTACTATGTTTCTCCTTCTTTATTTTTTTTTCCCCTCTGATACGTCCTTCATAGCCTCCTGGAAATCTCTGGGCAGGCTCATGTGTTAGTTCAGCATACCCTGCTGCTTAGGCTTTAAAGCCCATTTCTTCAAAGGAAGAAGAGCTGATTCACTGTAGTCTTGGCTACTTGATTTTTGCAAGTCTTAATTTCTTTCCTTCACTGTTGTGTTTTCTTCTTTCCCCTCTAGTCAGAACCTGCAATGCTTCACAGTCAGATGCAGTGCAGCAGCAGCTCGGGATGAGGATCCATATATTGACACGACGGTGAAGGTACACCTCTCATCATCTCACTAAAAGAATGGGAGTAGTGGTATGGCACTTAGTTGACTTACGTTTTCTTTTGAGATCCTGTTAGTTTCTAGTGGCTGAACGAATAACATTCAAAATGAATATTTTACTTCAGGCTATGGCATGTTGTATTTTGGTGGTCTACAGATGTCTCAATGAAACAATTTATTATTGCCATGTAAAATTCTAGACCGTTAGTAGAATGTTCAAAAACATGAAAAGCTATAAAATCACTTCTTTTTTAAACTAAATTCCATGCTTTTCTGTATAGAACTGAACAAAGTGTGCAGAGTTTTCTTTTATTGTGTGATATTTCTCTCTCTTAGGTGTCCTTGAAAAACCAGTTTTTCTAAGAGGCATGTAGGCAATTGAACAAGTCTGCTACCAAATATTTAGGGCATGGTTTTTAGGAGGAGGGGTTTTGGTCCTTGGAGGTCTAAACTTTTTCCCTTCCTTAAATTGCTTATTGGTAAAAATCTATTGAATGTAAAGATCATGATACACATTAATAAAAGTAATAGGAAAGATAGAGGTGTATTTTAAGATAGCATTTAAGGATTTCTTCTGAGCATGTAGACAGGAGGCATAAAGAAACCATTGGACAGTAGAAGTTTTATAAAATTTTGAAGAGTCAAACATGTATTCTCTGCTCTGGCTAGCTAATGCTGGCACGTGACACAATCTTTCCTGTCCATTCGCCAGTCTCAGCTTTCTGCATTTTCACTATGGTTTACATTGAAATTCATCACAGTTCCTCCAGTCAGGCAACAGGCTGCCTCCTGTTTCTGTAGGAGTTTTGGAGAGGTGTGAAGGCTGCAGTCGTGCACAGATTTCCATGCTGCATCTTGCCATCCACAGTCTGCCCACTCACTCTGGCATGGATCCCTCCATGGGCTATAGTCCCTCAGGGGTGTCCCTGCACTGGTGTGAGTCCTTCATGGGCCAGTTCCCTCATGGGTGTCCCTGCCCCAGTGTGGAGTTTGAAGTGTGATGGGCGATGGTGGTTATTTTTATTATTTGCTGTTACTGTTTTTCCTGCTGGGTTTTTACACCAGTTTTGGAGCCTCCTCATTCTGGGTCTCACTAGCCCAGGGCAGTCTAGAGCCTCCAGATCGCCACTGTAGGCCTCCACCTCTTAGAAGAAAGGTTGAGGTGTCTTCAAAAAGCAGGTTACACATATAGTGCTGTGTTATCTTGTTTCACTGTGTATGTTAATTTGTAAGTGTAGTATTTTATCTTTTCAAAGCTGTAAATTTAGAATATTTCCATGCAAATGAGGTTACATTTTTCAATTTTTAGTTCAGTATAGATGATAGCATATGTTTTATGTGAAAAGTACATATAGAACAAATCGGGGAAATAATACTGGCTATGTAAGGTAACAATAGGCAAGCAAATATAATACTTCTATCTGTAATTGCTTTTTAAAAGCAACTGAAATCAAGACTTTCATAACCAGGCAGTCTTTTAAAACTTGGCCAAATTCAAACTATTGGGGATAAAGTTTTCCATGTTAGGCATCTACCTGAGGTTCTATTATTTTGAGAAACATAGCTGAAACTGTGCAGTTGCTTTGAAGAGTGAAATTTTTTTTTTTTTTCACTCATTATTAAATGATTTTTGTTAGGCATTTATGAGTATTTTTATTTTTGCTCAAATGAACCACTCAAAGTTAGCAAAGCCGGTGAATGTTTTTAATGTCAGATCATTGTACAAAGGTTATTTTTTTTTTCTGATTTATTTAAAAACTCAATGTACATACCAAGTGAAATTACAAAACAGTCACTTTCCTTTATAGGCTTGTCCACCTGTCACACTGGATGTCTGTACATTAAGAATGCAGCTTTTTATAGGACCAAGAGCTATCTGTCATTTCAAAAACCATATAATTCTTTTGACTAAGGCAGACACAGAAGATATTACTGAAAGAAGAAAGCCTACAAGAAGGATGCTGTAAGGATTTGTGTCTTTTAGGGAGATGGTACTTACGGTCTGTGTACAGTGCTGAACTTTTGGATATTGCAGTTGAAGAGTGGTTCCTCTGTTAAAAAACTCTTTAGAAATAATTGTCTTCTTTGTGATTGAAAAGAGCAATCAAGCTTTTTTTTTTTCACTTTTACCGTATTTACTGACATAGAAGAAATGAGCATAAAGTCACAAATGCTTGAAATCAACAAGATGTTAAAATAACATTACTAAGAATTTATCCTGAGAATTAAAATAATATTTATCTTGAGAAAAAATGTAGAGTACCAAAACTATGTAGCGCCAAAGCTACAGGTTACAAAATATGTTGCAGCACAACATTAAAATGTCTTGTCTTTGGCTAAGGGTTCTTTCCAAGAAAGTTGTGAACATCACTATAGTTATCCATGACAAAAGTTGGATCAGACTTTACTGTTGTAGCATGTATGTAGCCAGAGGCATGTGCGACCTTTTACAAGTTGCCATGGAAACTGCTATTCCCCTTCCATTTTTGAAGGCTTTTCATAAAACAGCTAAGCAGCTATTCTAAACAGCTATTCAGAAATAGCTGAACTTTTATTAAAGCCAGTTTAAGTTGATTTACAAGAGTGGGACAGCTTTAGTTGATTGAGGAGTTATTTGAACCAGTATTTCTTAAAGTCTAGAACAGACATTATTCAGAAGAAGATAAGGAGAAGCCTGTCAGGGAAAATGACTATTCGAAATACTGTAGTTTTCTTGTATAAAAGATGTTTTCTGTCTGTTGTGTTGTTTCAAATATTTTAATTGGCATGTGAAGAAGATACACTTTTTGCCTTCTGTAAAGAATGTAAGTTGGACAAAAACTAAGCTACTTACCACCATAATTTGAAAATAAAGATGTAAATATCCTAGTACAGTTAAAATAAAACCAAAAAGTGGAACAAAAAGAGTCTGTTTTCCTACAGTGCTTTTAAAACCTCAGGGCTTTATAGACCGAGCCAGCGTTTTAGAATAAAAGCATTCTGGTAACTCTTTATGCCGTGTCTTGGCAAATACTTTGATAGAGCTGCAGGGGCAAACGTGCACTAAGTCCTTACAGGAGGTAAGTAAACAGCTAATTTAAGTTACTTAACTGTTCAAGGTCTGGTTGGATAAGGCCCTGGGCAGTCTGATCTGCTCAGTGGGTGGCATCCCATGCCTATGACAGGGGGGTTAGAACTAGATGATCTTTAAGGTCCAAGCCAAGCCACTTGATGATTCTAGGATTTCTGATGCTCCCCAGTGTTTAACACAGAAGAAGATGTAGTAGACGGTTCTGATGATATCTCTGATGATGTATGAACCTGCTTATCCCTGTTCTGTTGTTAGCCAGTATGACTTAAATTGACAGCGTAACTCTCCAGCACTTACTAGTCTGCAAACATACCTATTTATGCATTTGAATTATGAAATGAGTGGGGTTTTTTTGGTTACATAGTGTTTATTTCAACACTGACAACTCAACTCTTTTCCTTTCCTCTAGTTCCAGAAAGGCTGACAGCATCAAATCCAGAACAAATTCTGAGTCAGAGCCTGGTTGGAATTTATATATTATAAACACTGTTTCAACAATTCAGCTTTATAGAGAAATGGTATTGCCCAACTCTTGCTTTTGTTGTTCGCTAACTAAAAATAAGTACTGTTAATTAATCTTTGATGCACGTCATTGCTGAATATAGTGTAATATATTTCTTATGAATAGCCCATAATCCTGTTTCAAATGGCTGCCATCCTCATTAGAATTGTTCCTGTGTATTCTTAATTTTTGTCAGCAGCCTAAGTATATCCTGTGTCTGTTCTAGGTAGATTATAGTAGAACTTATGAAAATGTTAGAACTGAGAGCTGCATCCATCTTCTAAGTGAGGCTCACTTACTGGTCAGAGCAGCTATAATGGACCCTCATTTCCTTAAATCAGATGAGAAGGAAGATCTTCTAAGAGCATTCAGAGAAAGTTGTGCCTTCTTAGGAGACTGCTACAGCAGGTATGTTTTAGATATCAAAGTGGTATAGGTGAGCTGTGTTTCCAGTAGTGTAACCTTAAAATGAAAATCCATAATTCTTTGCTATTTTACATTAATATTGCATATGTAACACAAATTTTTCTGTTTTACAAAACCAACTTAATCTAGTCCTCTCTTCAGTATCGGGTTGTCTTTATTGTCATTAAACAGAATTCAACACTGTGTCGAATATGAACAATATATGCTGATAACTGATGTGCCTGTGACTTCGATGTAGTCGTAGTTCTTATAGTGATGGCAAAAGCATTGCCCATAGTTGTTTTGTTATTTTTTTCCTTCCTCTCTTTTTCCTTCAGGTTTGACACAAAGGATTACCACCTTGCTTTGCCGTACTACAGAATGTCAGGTTTATCCATGACTGAAGTTTTAAAGAGACTAGTTTCAGAACGCGATGAAATGCAGGCATACGAGAGAGGATTTATATTTTACTTAACTCATTCTCTTAATGAAGACTCAAATGAAGAATTAAGTAAGGTAGAAATAAGTTTGTTTATTTGTAATCTGCTGATTTAGTTCTGATTTTAAGGACTGTGTATCAAATATAAATCAATTTCTCTTTGAAAATGCTGAGCTGCTTTTTTAGTTTCACAGTTACTCTTTTTCACATTATTTTTATTTTCCCATTTTTGTTGCATAGCACGCAGCACCTGTGATTCTTTGGGCTGCTTTCAAGCAACTTCTTACAGGTTTGGCTATCATGATGCATGTTGCTAGGGATCTGGTTCCCACTTGCACAAAGACACTTCTGTTTTAGGAAAGCCCTGCCTCAAATTTCTGTCATCTCTCATTTCTGTAGCAAAAAAAACTGTTTCTTTGAACATTGCTAAATTATACAGATTGCTAAAACCAATTCATTTTGGTGGTGGATGTTCTCCTGGCACGCCAGAAAGTGGGTTGAATCACTACCATTTAGAAATCCTTCCCTTCTACCAGTAGGGAGGAGAGAGGCAAGAAAGGCACTGTGATTTGATAGCGAAGCTGAGCTTGCATATTTTAAAAAACAAGCAAACAAACAAACAAACCAACCACAAAAAAAAAACAACAACAGAATGGCACTACTTTCATATGCCATAGAAGACTGTATATCTGAAAAGGTCTAAACTGTCAAATGGCTTTTATTTCAATAGGAATCAGGAAATAAAGTTCTCCAGATATTCTATCTCGCGGACCCTGTGCAGCTGCCTCATATCCTTTGCAGTCCCTGCATGAGAAATGTATGTCCTTTGACAGCTGTGAAGTATCTTCAGAAAGTAGAAAAGATGATGCCATCAGTGGTCCTGACACTTACTAAGGCTTTCTTGGCTCTGAAAATGGGAGACCTGACAATGTATGAACGTGAAATGGACTCCTATAAGGAGGTAAATTATGCTGAGGGCATGAGCTACTCACGCTTTGCAAAGTGCAAGTCAATAGTTTGACTTGTAGTTGCATTTTACAGTAAAAGAAACTTTTGGTTACTCCCCTTCCTCCTCATATGCTCTGTAGACTCCACTGAATGTCTGTAGTAACAGTAGAATGGAGGGCTGGCATACACTGGGACTGTACAGGTTACCCTGCAGGTAGGATAGTCTTGTCTTGGGTGAAGACTTACCAAATAAGCAAGCTTTGAAGCTCTTAATTCTTGATCAATTAAATGTTGTTTGCTGGGATGTAACCAACTCTGCCAGTGCTCTTCAGCTGCACGGGAGGATTGTATAGTAGCATTTCTACATCTCTCCACCTGTAATTAATGTGATATGCCCATGAAAACACCATCTGTATGTGAACAGCTGTTAGAAAATTGGTCTTGTCCGTTGTGCTCACAAACTGAAGCTTCTGTATACAATTTCACATCTTATGTGGAATCAAACTGAACTCTTACTAAGACCAGATCAGAACCTACTTCAGTGCTATCAAAGTAAGAATTCCCCATCACTGGGGGCAAAAATGTTAGTGGAGCTGTCTCTTCCGTAGATGTTCACGTGTGTGAGACCAGTCTGTAAATTACTTCTTGTTAAATTTGATCAAGACTGTGGAATATTCAAAGGTGATAGAGTTTGAAACAGAGACATTTTCTTATAGTGAGATATTGGGAGTCTAAACACTTTTGAAATAAGTGGATAGCTGTTTCAAAGTTAGGTATCTTGCTTTGGTGGAAGAGGTCCTGCAGAGTTTTTAAAGTTAGCTGTTCTTGAATTGCAAGGTGGGAACTGTGGGGAGCTGTTTCAAGAATTGTATTCAGCACCGGTGCTTTTGCAGCACGATCAAATAAAATTGCCATGTTGTGAGCAAACACACACTGCATGGATGTTATTTTGAGAATAAGGTGGTTTAGGCTTGAGTGGTTTTGGTTGGGTTTTCTTTCTTTCTAATCTGATCTATTAAATATATTCTATTGCACTTCACCTTTTGAAAAGCATTTTATTTCAAAGTAGGAAAAAACCGCCCACTTTCAGAAAGCTAATCTGAATTTCCCTTCTATGTCTGCCTTATATTTCTTGTGTAATTCATTTAATTTACTTAGGCATCATTTTTCCACTGTCTTTAATATGGGAATAATATATTGTTATACTCGCCTTCAAAAGCACTCACGTACCCTGAAATAGCTTCCTGTTGCACAAAGTGCAGCACATTTTGATCCTTGTTTCAGGGGTATTTTCAAAATTAAAATCATACTTTAGCAAAGTAGCCTCCTGAAAAGTCAGCCAGTGATTTTTCAAACCACCCTGTGTATCAAATGTCTTGGATTTCTTTGTGAAATCCATCTTTCTTACGTGCACACTAACTCCATCTTTCAACAGCATGTTACTTTCAGTGTTTAGGCACAATGCCTGTTTTTCAGGAGTCACTGCTCCAGAATGTGATTTGGATCTCGGTCTCTGGAGAGCTACTCTATGAATTGCAGAAAGGATTTACTTTCTTCCCTGACTACTTCCATCTAAATTTCACTGCCTGAGAAAATACTGAGTTTACTGACTAGAATCATATATATATTGAATTCTTTACCTGATTTATATTTAATTATGCTTGTAGACAACACTGGCTTGTGGCTTCATTGGGCAACCACGACTCCTGCAGCAGCGTAAGGAAGGAATTGTTATGCCAACTGAGTTTGCTGTTCACCTGAAGGAGATGCAGCCTGGTTTACTGGTAGCTGCCACTGTGGCTTTACATGAGAACAGTAAAATTGAACTTGAAGAAGCAAATACCTTTTTCAAGGTTGGCCTGTGATCATGTTTTTGCTTCTATTTTTTCATAGTGACATTGTTGTGGGTAAGAAAAGCAGCCTCAGCTGCTCCTTCACTCACATTTCAGCATTTGTTCAGAAATAGCAAGATGAGGGTTGGAGATATTCTAGTCATGACAGATGGTTACATAGTCAGAAACTGGACCTTCTGGAACGAAATACTGGTTAAGTAAAGCAAAAAAAAAAAAGAAAAAAAATCCATGAAGTTCTTTGCTTTTACCCTATCATTTGAATGGAAAATACCCTGATCTCAGAGCTCTTTCAGTAACTTCCTAGTGATTGATCTTCCTAAGGCCACTGAAATTTAACAGAATTTAGATAAATTAATTCCTTTTAAAGAAATCTTTAGGATTAAAACATACTTCTAAAGAATCAGGCCTAAATGTGAAGGTATATAATGTTCTGATGATCTGTATAAATTGGTGAAAGTGTGTGTCTGCAGTTTATAGGAAGAAATAACTAATAGTTTTTTTGTGTCCCTGAAGTTTTCTTTCTTTCAACTGGGAATAGACAAACCTTTTTTTCTTTTATCTACAATGAATAGCAACACTTGGGTTAAAACATGTGTTCTTCAATGTACGTGTGTTGCGGTCTTGCTATGTCTGTTACTGTGAAAGACCTGTATCAGAAGGAGCAAGTAATGTAGTTCCAACTAGAACAAGTGGTGGTGTTTAAAACCATTTGGAAACAAAGTGACAGTCCTTTTTGCTGGCACAGCAGATCTTAAAACATCTTCCTTGTGGGTCCTACCATGATACCCAGCTGAGCTATGCAGTGTATAGAAGACTATAGAGTCTTCTTTTGAAGACACCTACTTGTGTATTGGCATATATATAAATCCTCCTCGTTAGCAGTCTGTAAATACTTGCTGACATTTGTACTGACATTTCTGGCAGTGGAGTAAATCTTAAAGAAGAAATCGAATCTACTGGTCAGAATTGATTACCTTAAAATCATTTAATGAACTTTTTACTTTGCCTAGAAGTGTATGACATAGAATCACAGGACAAAAAAGTAATCAAAATTTTGCTTCTAGTAAAAGTGAAAAACTGTTCCTCCTGTCTTTTCTAACTTTTGCTACTAATAATCACCGTAGTCTAACTTGCTGTCTGTCTTCTATCGTTTTTGTTCTTAGATGTTGTGTAGTAGCAGTGAAAACACTGTTCCCCAGCTCCTGGTGGATTTCTGGGAAGCTCTTCTTGTAGTGTCCTCTCAGGAAGAAATACTTCAGGAGCTCCTATTGAGGGTTACTTCTCAGTATGTTTGGAGAATATCAAAGAAGCAACTTCCTGAGACTAAGCCACTGAAAACAACAGAGGATCTAGTAAGTTGTAAACCACACAGAGGAAGTTCTAGGACTTCAGTGTTCCTCCAAAATCTATCCAAGTACCATCCTTAATATTTTGATTCTAGACAGTTTATCTCTTAAAAGAAGCAAGCGTGAAATCAAATAAGGTGGTGTGCAGTTACAAATTAGTATTGCTGCTCCGTGGGGAGATCTGCAGCTATAGTTCCAACAGGCATCTCAGCTTTGGATAGAAATAAGGTTAAAATGAAACAATGGGAATTTGTCAGGTGGATTATTTACAATTTTAGAAAGCTAACTAAATGAGAAAATTGTGCGAGTGATGAATTCTAAAGAATTATGAACAGGAAAACTGAAATACAGAACTAAATAGAAGTTTCCAGTTTATTTGTTATTAAATTGCATGAACCAGGAAAGAAGGAGTAGGTGTGCTTCTAAATTACCCTATTTGAGATAAAAATTTTCTTTATTCGCACTGAATTTTACATGGAACTGTCACTAACAGAAATGTTTCTTGTATTGCAACTTGATTCTGTCTTGTGTAGATAAACTCCTGTAGTCATTTTGGCTTGATTTTCCCATGGGTAACTTCCATAATGTCAGTGGGATGTTCGTCTGACAAAGATTACCGTGAAGACATCTCAAGACTACAGGTATGAAACAGGTGTTACATCTTAACTGCTTACATCTTAGATTCATTCTGCAAATGTTCATGTATGTATGAACAACTTTCTCTAGCAGACTCTCCTCCTCCTTCCCCCTAAGTTATCCAAGTTGAAATAAATGGTTGGCTGAATTGATGGAAGAAAAAAATACTGAAGAGTCCTGTTGATAACAATATTTACATTTGCATCCACTCTAAACTTGCTTTCTCAGTTTTCAGCAATATTTAATAAAAGAAGTATTATTTCAGAATTATTCCAGCAAGTAAGGGCTTCTGTTCTAAGGTTATGGTTAGCATTTTTTGCAACATTTGTCTTAAATCCAAGCAATGCTTTTTCTTCTTGTCTTCAGTCTCTTTTATGTAGTCGGTCAATCAATATAGCTTCAGCTCTGCCTGTTTTGGAGCCCCTGACAGAGGCTGACAATGTCGGCCTCACCATCCGTGTTCTCTGCAATACCCATTTGGGCAAGTATGAGGAAGCCATTGACCAGCTTCTCAAAAGGTGTCCTGATGCAGCTGTGTTCTACGCTCAGCATGAGCTGAAAGGTGACAATCAGGTGCGCTGCTTTCAATACGGTTATTCACTATCATTTGGGGTTTTTTCCCTAACTGAAATGCTGTATGTACAGATGGACTCTGGATGGATCACATAGCCTAGCTTTCAGACAAGGTAAATTGCTTAGCTTGCATTGAACCTCTTCCTTGGCATTTAAATTCCTTAACTCAGTCCCCAGTAATTGCAATGGAATATTTTTTCCTCCAGTTTCTTTTGTCACTTTCTTTATTCATTATAGTAAACTTAAAGCATAGTCTTTTCAGATGGCAGAGTGCCTCAGAAAAGAGCACAAAATATGTCCTTTTCCCACCGTGAATGAAAAGCTACCTAGTTTCTCACTAATTGATTATGCTCTAAAACTGTTTGTCAGTGTTTATAATGTGAAATCTTAGTGATAAGCTAACTGATAAGAGAACGTGGTCCTTCGAATAAAATTGCACTTAAATATGTTCTTCCTGTGTTCTAGTGACATCTTCTGACCTTTTAGCACCAAAATGGTACCAGTACACTAGTCCTTATGTCCCATTTTCCCATAAGGCCAGTAGGCCTCTGTACAGTTTTAGGGTTGGAACTGATTTTATTCTAGTGTTCCAGTAACACAGGAGTTTCTTTCCATTGCCCAGCACAGCTACTCAATTAAGTGTATGCAGCTCTACTGACCAGAGTCAGCAAAGGTGATCTCCACCAGACGGATGTACTAGAACTCTATTCAGGACCAGATTTGAGCTTTTTATTCAGATCTGAAAATAGTTTCTGTGATTGTTTCCACATTAGAGTAGAATGTGAGGTTGCAGTACTTAATCTGAACACAAGCGAACGAAAATAGTTACCCAAGTTTTAAAGAAGGAGGAAAGAAATCCCTTTCCTTCTCCCCATTCTTATCAACAAAATTGTGCACAAAGCCTAATTTACTACTACAGCTGTTGGAATGAGACAGATCAGGTCAGGAGACAGAGCAATGCTATTCACCACTTTCCATGGAGCTGTTTTGAGAGAAAATAAAAAATTCTCTGACTGCGTTGGTATTGCTAATTACATGACTTTTTTTGTCTTCTAAACTTTTTTCTATAGAGGTATGAGGGACACTGTGTAAAGATTTTTGAGCAGAAAAAAGTTGCACTGAAGATTGAAAAACACAACATAGGCAAAATCACTGCATTTCAAAGCATTATATAAACTAATTATTGAGTTCATAATAACTGACCTCTATTTGTACACATCTGAGCTTAGTTTAGGGTATTTTTAGCACGTCTTTCATACTCTTAGTGGCAGTCCTTGTTGATTTACACTTTTGCTATGGGGTTTTGTGCATTAGGCTCTATGGTGGAACAAGCTGCTTCCTGAACTTTGCAAGAGAGCTAGACTTACTGGAAATGACTGCCCTGTTCTTCTTTCATCACTCAAAGGTAAATCAATTGGTTGTAACTCAGCTCCAGAAGGCTTTTTACATCAGCTAGCATTCTTAATAACTGTTCAGAATAAAGGACTACTGATATGGTTTTGGAAAAAAAGGGGATCTTTTTCTTCAGTTAAAGCTAATACAGTTAGCAGCCTTTCTGGTCATTAGCACAGAATTCTGCAATGTAGGCAGTGTAGCCTCATAAAAACCATGGCATTCATTTTGTATTGAAAACAGGTAAATTGTTGTAATCATACTCTTTCTGTATAGGTCAGGAATAGACACCGTTAAAAAACCTACTAAACAGAACTAAGTGTGATTGGCTTTTTTCTAGGCTAAATGACTATATGGTTCTAGGTAACAGGCTGCTATTGATAACACAGGGGAGGTTTAAGTGTGTATTGATGATTAGGTCATAGACTGAAAAAACCACAGTGTGTTAATACCAGAAGTAGAGAAATTGACCCTAGTAGTTCTGTAGTCCTATTTTTACATGTTTGTAAGAAGTTAATAATATTGTGTATAGCTGAGGGGCCAGTGTGGTTGTTTCGACAAATTCAGAATATTAAATAAAGCACATAGATTGTTAAAAGTATGTCATTGGAATGCCTGAGAAAAACAGCATTGTGGGGTTGGATTGTGCAGCACAGGTTGCCATGCTCTGTCATGAAGCTCTAGTTTCTGGTGCCAGCAGTTTTTCTTTGGAATTATTTTCATGCAGTAACTGTGCTGTAATTGCTTAAGACCATAACACTACACACCTTGGTCTGAGAAGCTTCCTGCAAAGCATCCAGTTTTACAGATGGTGTTGAGTTAGGTTACTAATAAGATTTCTAGGGCTTGCTCTGCATTTCATACAAAACATGTGAAGTACTAGATCAGACTTCATTAGTGTAAATGCCATGTGTAGTCAAGATAGAGGTATGGTTTTAATCTAAGTCATAATTTCAGTTTGCTTTTTAGATTTCCCATAGTTGTGTTTGCACCCAAATGGCTATGTCTCAAATTTCATTCCAGATGCAATATTTAAATAATTTGATGACTTTAATTAGTAATTACATTGTTAATGCTTTGGGGTGTTATCTTTGTTCTAAATGCAAAATACCTAAACAGTATTTTCTCCCCTGCTCTGAGCAGAAACTTTATCAGTTGTTGCAATGGAACTGGAGCTGAGGGATTTCCTCAGTCTTCTACCAGAGGATGGAACCGCAGCATTTTTTCTGCCACATCTTCTTCACTGCAGCCAGAGGAAGCTGCTGACGTAAAACAATGAACATCTGCTATCCACTCAACTACAGAGAATGTGCTGTAATAAAAAAAACAGTAGAACTCCTTATAAGGTGCCATGGGACTCTCTTCACATACATCTTATGTCAACTACTGAAGGACAGCTGTTTCCTGAGGCAAAGCATCTGTTTCGAAGCGAATTCTGGTGCCAAAGCAGCTAGGAAATACAGACTCTGCAGTACAACTGAACGTACGGTGTTCACTGAAAGTAAAGTAGAAAGTCAGTCTTAAATCTGTGTTAGTTGGATCACTGAGCTAGGGAGGAATTCAGGCTCAGGCATGTGTCTAACTGTACAAGTAAAAGTGAGTACCTTATTCTTCCAAGTAGAATTGGGCCCAACTGACTTAATTTTGCAACACAGACATTTCCTTGAATTCTAGCTGGCAAAATCGGGCCGCTGCTCTGTCATCTTAGTTACATACCCAGGCAAGTGTTACACTGAAAATGTTTTAATTTAGCAATTTGCAAGAAAAGGCCATTAATCAAAGAGAAACAGAAGTGGAAGATACGGAGTACTGTTGGCTTGCTGGTCATTGTTTTCTTTCTTCTCCTGTTATGCTCAGTCAGTAGACAGTATTTGAATAATCACTAGGCCATAAATCCAGCTGAAAACTCTTGTCTTCTAGGGTTTTTGGTAAGCATCTCAGGTGCTTGTGCATGTGTGCGCTGATGTTTGTCTGTCTTGTGAGCAGAAAGTGTCTTTCTGCTCCTTCAGAGCTGGAATTTAGTCATAATAAACTGTCACAATGTTTATAACTTTCTTATGAATGTAGTTTGGGGTTTTTGACTATTACCAAAAATACAGTGACTCCCGTGATCCCATAATCATCTAAACCATCCGTAGGCCTAATTAGCTGACACTGACTCTATCAAGTCTTTTCACTGGAATTGCAATGCTATTTAAACGTGTAGAAGTCAGTCAGAAGAGATCATCTGTATTTCAGCTAAAATACGTTAACAAAAAAAAGAAGATAAATCAAAAGTAGTTTAACTTGCTCACATAGCATTCCTGCTGCAGGTAAAATCAATGATCTGATTTACTGGTAGGTATTATGCCAGTTTTAGTGTAATCTTTAAAAAAGACCAAAGCGATTTAGGCTTGTTATGGAGAAGCAATTTCATTCTTACAGATTATAAAGCCCAGATATCTTGCTTTCCCTGCCTGTCCCATGCGCCTTTCCCTCTCATTTGACACAGATCTGACATGAGGAGTTGGGTTATTGAAACGCAACTGGATGGCATGACCGTGTCTGCTCTTACTGTTTTCATTTTTTACCAGCATCAGACATGCTCTTAATACTGCTGCTTCCATCTGTCAGGAAACACTTCCTTTTTCCTTTGCCAAGGGCTGCAGCAGCGAAATGATTCCGCTGCAGGAGTTACTGAAGTCATCAGAGCAAAGCTCTTCAGTACCGTAGTCACCGAATTTTGACCTTCACTGTCTGCATTTCATCAGGCTTATTTCAGCCTAATTTTGCCTTGGAATTATTTTCATAACAGAAAACCAAATCTTTTAAATGCACACTCTTGAAACATACTACTGAATGAAATTATAAAGTAATTCAACAGAAACAACAGAACTATTTTGTTAACTGCTCAATTATACAAGGCTATATATATTTTCAGTGTGAACCTCTGGATAAAGTGAAAACCAAATTCCTGTTTACTAAGCAGCTACTACGAACATACCTATCTAGTAGAATGTGACAGTAGGATGACAGATACCCCGAATTTTGCTGTTATTCGGGGTTATTTGCTAACTTAAAGTACATTTCATTACCTCTTCCATGTTCCTCAGCTGCTAAATAACATGCATTAACCATGACTTAGCAGATGTTTCACTTGCAAGATACTATTTTCATTTATAGAAAAAAACACTTATAAGCTGTTACATCCATTCAGCTGTCTTAGTCTGTGGTTGTGTTCTTAGCCATGGCCACTATGTGAAGTCTTCCAAAACATGTAGAGATGAGTGGTACAGACAAAAGTATTTTCCAAGAAATGCTTCACTGAAGGTAGACTTTGGAGGATCACTGTGTTAAAATGCTTTCATCATTCTTGAGTGCCTGGCATACCCTTACACTTGAACCGATTGAATAATCTTGGGAATGGAGACTGTTTGTCTAGAAGGGGAAGAATAGTTTTTTGTTACATTTCATCAAAAGAATAGTCTGTGCATGGGGCCAACAGAGTCCAAAATGAGCACAGAGGAGCCGAGTACCTTCTGGCCATTGTTAGATTTGAAAACAACTTTAAGATGCACTGAAGGGTACATTTTAATGCACTCTAGATGGCTAGTAATAAAAAAATCCAACATAGTGCTGATAAAAGTTGAAAATCTGTTTTTACATGTCTTTCTTGTACTCTTAAATTAGCCCTGTTATTGTCTGTGGAGGTTTGGCATAACATACTCTGTAAATCAGTAGTGTTTATAAAATAGAATTAGGTTGTGTTTCACATTCCAGTGGTTTATCGAATAGAATTAGATTTTCTGTTTAACATTGCATTCTGTATTTTTAGTATAGCTATAAATGTAAATCATATAGTTGTGTGTGTGTGTGAGTGTGTGTGTGTGTATATATACACATATACGAACATCACATATTTTGAATTATTTCTACTGTTCTCTTTCTGTCAATTAACTACAAGAAACACCTTATGCTCTGTGTTTTGAGTACTGGAAAGTGTTGTTTTTAAAATTGTATTAACTTTTTAGAAACAAGAACTTTCAAAGTTCTTCAAAATTCCAGATTTTTCACTTGTAATATTGCTAGAGCAAGGTAATAGTGTCTGTAAAGCTACAACATGCCCTTGAGAAAGTAAACACTATTTTAGTTTTTCACTACTTCAGCTGTGTACGGATGATGAATTCAGCTGCATTTACCAACTGTGCTTGTTTTGAACAAAGATTGAGATGAAGTCTGACACTGGCGCTTCTTGGGTACAGAAATACTCTGTCTCATGAAGAATTATTTTTAAATAAAAAAATCTGTCACTTAGGTTTCATGAATGGTTAGTCAAAGTAATAGTCAGTTATCATCCAGGCCTTTAGCTACTTCACTTTCCTGAGCAGCGCTGAGGGAAGTATGACCAGGTGGCTTGCAACATATTGGCTTCTAGACATGGAATATCGCTAGGTGCCTGAACTGGTTCTAAGTATGCTGGTGTGTCTGTGAGCCCCATTGCGCATCTTTAAACATTACTAAGTTAGGATGGCTCTTACCTTCCTTTGGGAGCACTGTGTAGGTCGTTTCCATGCCTGCGTGGATGTGGTCAGTAACATGACAATGTAACAGCCAGGTTCCAGGGTTTTGTGGGGTCATTTCCACAGTTTGAAATGTCCCAGGGAACAGATCAAAGACATCTGCCCGGTAAACCCCTGTTTGCTTCAAGACAAAAAGAAGCAACAATTAAACTGTTAAACACACTTTCTGTGTGTCATTTCTTCTGAAGTGCATCCACTTTGTACATCCACTTCATGCTCCAGAGTTTAATAAACTAGCAGCTAAGTGGAAATGAAGGAAAACTATAGCTTTTGTCTTACCACAGCCATGAAGAATTCACAACTATCTTATTGAAGCAACTTCTGTGGTTACCAGTGAGCAAATGCTACTGACAGATAATTTCTGTCTCTTGTATGTTGATCAAGTACAGGTTTGAGGCATAAAAATCTTACGGTCAAAGTACAAGCCCTGCTTAATATTGTAACGTGACTTTACACGGTAGATAACAGTCCTAGGTATTTGACTTACCTCTCATTCTTAACACAGCAAGAAATAAGTGAAAAAGATACCTTATAGTCAAAGCTGTGGCCATGGAAGTGTGCTGTGTGAATGTCTATCTCATTGCCCATTCCCATCAGATACCAGCTGACATTATCTCCAACATGCATAGTCAGACCATGCAGATTTCCAAACACCTTTCCATTAATGGCTAAAAAGAAGGAAAGTAAAAAAGAGAAAACAAGTAAGATTTTGTGTATTGTGTGTTGTTGATCTCTAATATAATACAGATTGAAAGATTTGAAAGCCAATGCCAGACAAAAGTAATGGCCTCGGACAGCACATTATGAATGGTTGTGTTTATATTCCACATTAAACTAGAAAGAAAGACATAATAAAGAAAACTTCTTTGCTGTATACCATTGCTAATGTTGCAGTTTTTAAAGAGCTGCGGGAATTGCGGATCTTTAAAATAAGATCTGCAATTCCCGCAGCTCTTTGTAAAAGAGTAAGCTTTACAAAGATGTGCTTTCAGGATGCACATAGCCTTTCCAACATATTCAGAACAGTTGTTTACTGACATCAAATCAGAACTTCAAATTTCATTTTTATTCTTTCTCTACTCAAAACTTCAACATGGGAATATACTAGGGGGTTTTGTTGTTGTTGTTTGGTGTTTTTTTAACTTGTGAAAAAAAGTCATTCACTGGCATTAGCAGTGTTTTCAAACAGTTTGAGTAAAATTTTTCAGGCCTTCTGTCCTGGAACTGGAAATTCAAGGGGCTGAGAAAGTTGAATTTATATGCAATACTTTCAAAGATAAAATTTTACAGAATTTCCAGGGCTATATGAACTAAATTGGGAAACATACCATGCATTTTATTACTTTCAAGGAATTCCTCATCCTCTTTGTCAACAAGGTGTGGGTTGGTAGAATAGGTTTTAATGTTTTCATCCAAGTACCATGACTCATTTTCATCAAAAACCATAAAGAGAAGAGCAAATTGAACTTTCTTTTTAGTATGAAATGACGGCAGGTAATGTCTATGACACACAACGAGTGTGCCTATTAATCCGCTGTAAGTGTCCTGAAATGACAGATGAAAACCCACATAATTGCAAGATGTAACTAAGCAGAAGTACTTTTAATGACGTACATGAATCCTCTTACTATCTTCACAGCTGTCAGTATCTGGGAATAAGGGAAGCCAGTGTCAAACAAAGTTATTTCTCCACTGTTCTATGCTACCCAGGGATCAAGTTCAATGAAGACTGCCTCATTTTCATCTCTCGCTAGAAATAAACATTTATTCCATATTGATTTACTGCTCTTTTTTCAGACTATTTATATAATTTTGAGCTTGATTTCCATTCAAAATATATTTCTTGACACTTAATTTGTTTTTGTTGAAACGAAGGCAGGAATACATTAATTTCCGTTAAAAATACTGTGTTAAGCTAATTAGTGCTCGGTAAAAAATGGCAGAGTTGTGTTTCACAGTTGCATGTTAGTTTTCCCACAAATGACTGATTTTAGAGATTGAGCAAGCTATAAAGTGTTAGCTCTAAGAAGGGAATCTGAGATGATCTATACCAACAGCAGAACAACCATGAAGCAAAACCATGAGTGCCTGTGACATTCAATTTCTGCCCTGACTTTCTTGCAATTTGCCTTCAAGAAACATTTAAATTCAAAGGTATGGTAATAGGAGAAATAATTTGGCAGAGAAAGCAGAAAAAATTTCAAACTCATCTCCTTCACCTATATCTATGTCAGAGACATGAACAAAACTGATACCAATAATATACCTTAACAATGTCCACTGTTGAATGGTATGCCCATGCAATACAATGCGAATCTCCTCTCTCAGGACTAGATCGCTCTGGGATTTTCCAGACATATATTTTTGTTTCACCTGAATTAAATAAGTATCAATTAATTTTTGAAGTTTTCAGTGTGCTGACCTACAGGAGGTCATCCTGAAGCCGATGTTATCTCCATTTACAGCTTATATTTATCTTGAACTTCCCGTTCCCATTTAGTGCACTGGTTAGCTGATGCCCACTTCTGCAGATCCCTGATTCTTTTTGACAGTAGTTTTGTGTGTGTGTGAGTGTGTGTCTGCACTGTCCAGTTCGCCATACTTAAAGTCGATTGTATCTTTTCTAAAGACCACAGAGGAACTTCAGAAGTAATAGCATAAGCTATGCCTTCCCTATGGAGCCAAATCTGTTTGCTTTCACGAAAGGTGCAGCCACATTGTGTCAAAAAATTACTGATCAGTCAAGGACTAAGACACGTAACAATAGTTAGCAGGGGCATTTGAACTGTAGAAGTATTTGTCATAATCAGCATCAAAACTTTAAGAACTTGAGGTAAGACAAACAAAAATGATGTCTTTCCTGCTATCTGGAAGCTTGCTAAATCTTACCAGAAGTCCTGATGTTACCTGCTGGAAATAAAGAAGGGTGTTTTGATACCTGGGTTAGTTACAGCAACAACAGAACTGTCTGTTTTCACTCCATGGGCATGGATAGAATAAGGTCTTGATGCTAAGTTCTTAAAAACTATTATAATTTTATCTCCAATATTTGACACAAGCAGTGGCCCTGTTGGATTGAAAAGAAAGATTAACTTGGTTTTACAAAATATCAGAGCAGACAGAGCCAGCTTGCGGCGTTCAAATTCACAACATTGTCTTATAATTCAGCTGAAAACTGTATAATGTTCACTATGCCGACTTGAGATGTTGAAGTTAGGCCTCTAAGTCTCAAGTTCTGAGCACCTACTGTGTACCTGAAGTCAGTTTGGATGTTGCTGCCCAGTTTTATACTGACTTAGGAAAAACTGACCTCTGATCAGGCAGCAAACTGAAAGGTTTTTTTCCTTGTAAAGCAAGCAATGTTATCTTGCAGGGAAAGCACCACAATAAAAATAGCAATTCCATGTAGGTTTTCCACTTAGATTGAGGCAATTTTTGTGGGTAGAACTGTACTCAATATTATTCAAATAGTATCTTCTGATTTGTGTCATTGAATTTTTTGCATTTTCAAAACTGAACGTGATGACTTTACCTTGAATTTCCAGGTGCTGCTGCTCCTTTGCTCTGTTTTTGGGAGTACTGAATGTCTGATCGGTGTACTCACGATATACTACCTTTTTGTACTTTGAGCCAATGAATTTGTCATTTTTATTTAAAAATGGATTGCCAGGGCTGCCAAAAGAAGAAAGAAAAGCATTCCTTCATGTATTTTAGAACATCTTTTGCAGGTATGTAAATTAACTATCAAGAAAGAATCTGGCTCAGTGAGGGAGTAATCTCATAAACTGCTAGTGTCTTCAACGTGCAAACATTCTTGTTAAGCTGGGAGGTTTTTCTTTAAAAGGTTTTCTTTAAAAACCCCACTATAAATAGATCAAGTCTCTGTGGTACTTGGAAAAATGCTGAGTGCTTGGCCTTGCAAATGCTTCAAATTGGAAGAAGATGCATAGCTACTTGCACACTGAAAAATAGAGCCTTTGTCTACTTGTGTACCTCTGAAATGAAGCCTAAAACTTGTAAAGCTTAAGTGCCTTGCTGACGTTAAATGTGAGGGATTCTCTGCTGAGATCAGGGGGGCTGGACACAACAGGGAGAAGAAAGTCTGGTAACAGCATAGTCCATATTACTTGTGCTTAGAATTAGGTCAGAGTCCACTAGTATACAGGGCAAGGAAATGTGCTATCAAACTGAGGAAAAAGAAGAAAATACAATTAAGTTAATAACAAAATACAGTTATCTGCTACTCAAGTTATTCAGGTGGAACACAGAAGTTCATCATGCTTGTTTAGCCTGTTCTGCTAATTGGCAGGAATTATTTGATCCAATCAGTTCTCTCTCATTGAGATTCAAATACTGGAAAATAAAACACCAAGACAACAAGCTTCATGGTGAGTGGATTCAATCACGGACATATCTTGTGAAAGCTCATGAAATTGAGAGGGGTCAAAAAGAACCTTACTCAGACCACAAATAAACATAAGACTTGTTTATCAGGACATAGTCATCATAGATATGATGACAATGAACATTTTAAGCTTTCCACATCAAGGACTACCAACATCAGTAAATAATAAATGCACATGCACTATCCAGGATCCATTAAAATCTATACCTGTCCCACAGAAGATCTGTTCTGGACTATTTCTCAAACATTGTGCTGTCTGGCTCAGTTACATGGCAACACTACTGGGGAAGGACCACAAACTCAAGCGAGCTCAAAAAAATATATGTGAAAAGAAAGTGTGTCTAGAAACGTCTGGAAGAGGAAAAGGTTCAGAGGAGAACTGAGTTGCTCCTTTGCTTTTTTTGCATTTTTTTCCCCGTGTATATTCCCAAGTACCTTTCCTCATGGTATTGGTGCCGCTCAAATTCCCATGTCCTGTTAGGAGAATAGTCCCATTCAACTTCCACTGCAGCAATGTAGTAAATCTTTTCATGCAAATACGTAGATAAATCTACATTCCACCAGTGGCATTTTTTCACTCTGTAGTTCTGTTTCATGCCCCCAGTGTAGTGGTCTGTTGTCAGGCAGGACACTTCAAAAACTCCTAGAGGTCATATGAGAAACAAAGACTTGAGGAGACTGAGACACAGGTTATTGCTCATATAAGGTCCAAAATCTTTGTGCAGTATGGCTACTTGTAGTAATAAAATTCAGCATGCAGAGGAGCTAGAAAAATCAAGGCTTTAGCATTAAGAACTTATATCCTCACAGTTTGCTGCCCTTCAAACACAGCTGTACACGGTTTTAGCAGCAGGATCAATATACCAGCTGCTTAAAGCTTGTCTCTATGCACAAAACATTCATTGGTAACAGTTTCTGCATTACTAACAAAATTTTTAATCAAGACATTTACCTTCAGAATCAGGCTTCATAATAGCTGTAAGAACTGTATGTGGAAACAGATTTGCTGTATCCCTTCTTGTTCCTTTAGTTACAAATGTGTTTTCCGAGAAGTATATCCCATGGACATCAACTTCTGAACCCAAGCCCATCAAATGCCAGGAAACAACACTTCCTTTACACATCTCAAGACCAGGCTGATTTCCGTACATATAACCATTAATGGCTATAGAAGATTTGAGAAAGCAAAACCCACCTTGATTAATATATTACTTAATTCTGAAATAGAGATACTAATTAATAAACACTTCAGATGTAATGTCATGCCTTAGACTGACAGAAATATCAATAATAAAATACTTTATCACATCAACAAAACTAAAGAATCAATTCAAGCAAAACAGCTTTTAAACCCCAGTGTTTAAAAATAATTTCTAACTGTTTTCCTTTTCAGTATCTACAGCACATGTTGGTGCTTTGACCAACTGGAACTTTCCCTGCTTTCTACTCATCACATATTCAGGATGCATAAAGGATCCCGCTTTACACCCTGCAACACCCTCCAGCCATACAGTGGAGGCAATCGGAAGGGTTTTTTAGTTTGAGTTACTAACCCTTTCTAGACAGTCCTTTGCAAAACTTTCAAATCCTGGGCTTCACGGGTACCACTGAATGCTCTGCACCAAGAGACTGTAAACAGGAATGGCCATGAGGGGAAAATTTTTAAAAAAGCACAAATAAATATGCTTAAAGATTAGGACTTACTGGCAGGGCTAGGGCCTGAGGATAAAAACGTCTTTTCCCCATGAAACTTGAAAAACATTTCTGCAGTACTAAAACACGATCGGTGTGAAACTCAGTTCTGCCCTATTAAAGAAGCAAAGACTCATTCTGAGGCAAAGTCCAGCTGGCAAGTTGAGGGAGAGGATCCCTGCCCTCTGCTCACACTGCTGAGGCCACACCTGCAGGGCTGTGCTGAGGTCTGGGCTCCCCAGTACAGAAGACATGAACATGACAAGACATGAGAGAGGGCAACAAAGGGCCACAAGGATGATGAAGGGACAAGAAAGCATCTCTTCCTACAAGGAAATGCTGAGGGAGCTGTGACCCTTCGGCCTGAAGAAGAGGCAGCTTGGGGGATCTCACCCACCTGTACAAACACCTGCAGGTAGAGTGCCGAGAAGATGGAGCCAGGCTCTTCCCAGTGGTACCCAGTGATAGGGACAGAAGCCCAACTGACACTAACAGACACCACCGGACACACAGGACATTCCCTCCAAACATCAGGAATTTATGAGGCTGACCAAGCACTGGCAGAGGCTGCCCAGAGAGATGGTGGAGTCTCCATCCTTGAAGGTATTTGGAAGTCATCAGGACATGGTCTTGGGCAAGTGGCTCTGGGTGGCCCTACTTGAGTAGGGGGTTGGACCAGGAGGCCTCCAGAGGTTCCGTCCAACCTCAGCTGCTCTGTAACTGTGAAAAACCTCCTTTCAGCTATATCATCTGTAGAGCAGAGGTCAGTGTTGTCTTGCTGCCTGGTTGCACTCGTAGTGGTTGCACACAGGCCAAAGACCTAATTCCTCTTTCTATCTGCTCGAAGTGGTACATAACCATGCTAAATCCTCAACTGCCATGCAAGACACTGAAAAGCTGGCATTATACTTTGAACTACCACATTTAGTTGAAACTGAATTGCACTGAAATGCTTTGGTTTTTTTTTCCCCTGGAAAGGAATGAAATGTCTCTGCACTATACAGCTTTCCAGCCTCAAACATGAAACCATAAAAGTAAAAACTTTATTGTAGAAATTAATATTTGGCTAACTAATAATTTTCTTACAGTGCATTTTGTTAGACTCTTGGAAGTCTTCATCATCTTTGTCAATTTTATCAGGACTTAGTGTAAACATCAAAATATTATCATCCAAATACCAGCTCAGATTCTCATCAAATACTGTGGCAAGTAGAAAAAACTCCATGTTCACATTTTTCTGTTGAGAAGAAGTAGTAGAAATAAAAATAGAAATGAGTGAACAGAAAATGTCAGGGAGAAAAATCCTATGCTCATAATAATTTATGAGTACAAGTCGCAAAATAGAGTAAATGCATACATTGATACTTCATTCTGATAATCTCAAAGCTCTGTTATTGCTGTATCTGGTGACTAAGTATCTACTGCTGATGCTCTTTCTACCAGCAGGAACCACCTCTGGAAGTGAGTTTGTATTTTGGTCTTTAAAATCTCTACATTTTCCTAGAGATTCTCGTCATAGCTGAGACTTGAATGCTAGCAGCTGCTCATGATGATGGTTTTTCCACATTGCAGTGACTGTCTATCAGGAGCCAGATTGAAAACCAACCCCACTTTCTTCATGTTGTGTATTCCCCTTAGGACATGGGTGAAACTGTGATGTGGAGAGAAGGTGGTGCAGTCTGGGAGGAGAAAGCAGATTCAGCTGTGACAATGCAAAGGTTTCCATTTTTCTTCTTTGACTGACCTGTTTCCCAGAAGAAAGCAGAGCTCCTTTCCTGCACACCAGGAGAGGACCCACAAGGCCAGAACTGGTGTCTCTGACTGCATCCACAGCTGAGTAATAAAGCCAGGTTAAACAGTCTGGGTCTTGGTCTGTGGGACCCACATCTTCTGGCACATCCCATTCATATGTAAATGTAGTGCTAGGACTCACATGAGAGGCTGGAGATTCGGTACCTATTACGGAAGTCAGCATTGGGAATTATGCCAAGTGAACATTCTTTCTTTTATCACCTTTAACACATGCACAGGTAAGACAGTGTGTGCTCAGATGCTGCAGCACCCCATCCGTGGCTCACCTCTGGGGCCAGTGCCATACCGTGCCCCTGCCTCGCTCCTGCGGTAACTCACACCGTGGGGCTGGATGCTGAACGGGCGGCTGGCGTTGTTCCGGAAGGTCACCCTGATGCGCTCACCCACTTCAGCCTTGATCACAGGTCCTGGAAAAGTGTACGTGGTCTAATTACAGGATATTTCTATCAAATGGTGCACAGGTCACCACAAACTTATGGCATTCAGTGGCCGGCTGCTTTTACCCTTGCACGAGGAATGCCCCTAGGCCCCTGTGGCCGCAGACCAGGTCCCTGGCATATGGCCTGAATCACACAACAGCCCAGCAGCAACCATTCCCAGTTCACGGGGAGGCCCAGTGACTTTCAGGACAGTTCCTGTCTTTGGAAAGGGATTTACAGACATTAGTACCAACCCATGCCAGAAGCAGCAAGGTTATCAATAGGACTAGATCTACCTAGCCTGGCCTTGTAATTCAGAGCCTGACCCTTGGAGACCATGGCATGCTCCTACAGGGAATCTGGGTACCATGACAGTGTTGCATTCAAAAGCTTCTTTACACCTTGGGGGAACCCACAGGCACTAGTGACTGCTGGAGGGAGGGAGAGCTGAGGACCTCTCCTTGGAGGTGGGGGCGCTGCTCACTAACCAGTGGAAGTGACTGTTTACTCTCATAAATCTGTGACATGAAAAAATTTTAGACTTTTGTCTTGGGGTGACAGTTACCCCAAGACAACTCTCTTACCTAGGAGTCCAAGATGCGCTTCCTCTGCAAGCCTTTTTTTATGTTCAGTGAAAGAACCGTCTGTGTATTCTTTGTAAATTGCTTTTTTATAGGAGCCACCAATTCTTGTCCCACTTTGTTCAAAAAAGATGTGAGATTCACTGTGTAAAAGAAATTGCAACAGACAAAAACAGTCCAAGTCAAAATGCTCAGCTGTACAAAGGCAGTTGGACCTCAGCCCTGTTTTCTGAGGTATGATATGCTGAGTTTGTCTTTTGGGTTACTTTTCAGTGGTATGGCCACACACTTACATGCAGTCCCATATAAGATGTGCAGGAATCCATTATCCTTCACTAACTTCTCATTAAGAAAAGGCCACTGTGCTGTGTTGCCCTTACAAAGCCAGTATGCTTAGAGACTCACCGACGATGATTTCTAGTTAACATTTCATAACCTTGAGTTTATTCTTCTTTTAATTAGAAATTACAAAAATTCAACAGGAGCAGACACGAACACCAAGAATATGTAACATCTATATGCAAAGTGAGAAGATTCAGTCTACAGTTTTACTCTCTAAGAAAGGACCTTTCAGTCCTTTCTTAGAGAGTCCTTTCATTCAAACAATGAACTGTGCCTCATCGCTTGTGGAAGAGGTAAGTATGCTTTAACTCACAGATGAAAAACTTGAGGAATCAAGTTTTCAGGGAATTGGTCCCGTCTTAAATATGTAAACACAGTGCAAAGGGCAAAGCTATGTCATGCAAGCTGTTTCCTAGATGAGATACCGTTAGCATGAGTTTCATCATCTAAGGCAATGGTCATGAACTCCTACTTTGTTCCCTAACTCAAAATAATCAACCATCTTGAATAATCGGGAGTCACAGCCTCCGTATGACATAATAATTAATCTTAGTCCCAGTGAAATGACTAACATAGCAGCAAAATTTAAAGTAAGATTACAAGGAAAACAAGTGACCTAATTGGTCTGATATTTATTCCAGCACTAATATTTTAGCACAGATGAGCAATTCTGCTTAAAAGTCAGTTCTACCGTATGTCTTACCTTATTTAGCATGCTTAAATCAATTCTGCTTGGAAAACAAAAATTCTTTAATTAGAGGCATTTACCTGTCAAGGATTAATTCTTGTCCTGTAAAATGGTTCACTGCGGATGGACCATAATTCCAGATGATCTCTTCAGCAGCAATGAAGTACTGTCTTATCTTTGTACTCTCATTGTGATCTGGTGTGGATTTCTTACAATCTTCTACTTTAAAAAGGGCCTGCATACCACCTGGAAAAAAAAGAGGTAGCGAAACCTAGAGAGAAGGAACTGCATTTTGTTTTCTCTTTCCCTGCGTCCAACAGCTCTTCTGTTCCCTGGACGATTCCCACCCTATTGATGGATATGAAAATCACAAAGTGGAAGATGAATGCTATCAAAAGAAGGCACGCCAGCTGAGCAAGGATATAGAAACACAGCCATGCTATCTACAGCAGGCAGGCTGGTGCAGTAAAGGGCATTCTGCTTGTAAAGCTGCAACTGGCATGGCAGAGAAGATTAGGGGAGGGTGGACACAGAGCTGTCAGTGAACACTTCAGCCAAGGTCAGATGTTACCCGACTGACAATTCTCCATCTAAATATAATCAACAGCTTACTTGTGGAACTCCCAAGTCTCTGCATCCTAAGGGAAGCAGTTAGCAAATCTGCTTGCTGGAGATACAAATAATATAGTGAAGAGAGCCCTTTTACAGCTATAAATCAGACCAATTTGTAGGATTTAAGTCTTATTTGGGATGCTTCATCCATATCATGTTGCTTGATGTGATAACTATTTCAAAGCTTGGAACCTCTGTGTAATTGAGTCTGTAGGTTACATACTTCTTTTTATATCGGAGTTTTCAAATCTTGGAGAATGATTTTTAGTTCTGTGTTCTTTCCCACTTCTGTGACAAATTACTTCCCTCACTTACAGGAATATAGATAATTCAAAAGCATGGAATTAGCTTCTAAGTATTTCATATGGCTATTAAAACTGAAAATACAGGATAATACAGGGAAGAGAAAAGAACATCTCTGCTTGTTCACTAATGCACTTTCCAGAACACGTATTTGTCAGCAGGCAAGTTAGCCTGCCTGTCCCGTGCCCCTTGCCAAACATGGAATGAGCCCAAACTTTTTTGTTTGCAAACAGAAAATTGTGGTTAGTTATCGCCAGCAAGAGGCAAACATCATGCTGGTTTTTTGTCCAAGGGTTAGGCTTGAAAAAGTGCAGCTGTGCTAATTGCTGCCAGCTGATGATGATGTCCATTAGAGAAAAGAATCCCTTGATTCCCATGGCTACATGCTCAAACCCATCTAATGCACTTGTAGGCTTTTCAATTTTAATTACTATGAGAGTTTTGTTACCTAGAGGAGAATATTGCCTGGCATATCACCAGGTCAAGAACCCTGCAAAGGTGACTCAGTAAACTCTCAGCTCAAGCTAAAAAAAGTCTGATCACTGAAACTTTTACTGTACCTTCAATGTGGTCATTCACTTGGCAGCTGAGCAGCCATTCCCCGGGACTCCTTGGTACCATGACAGCATCAATGAATGTGGCGGGGAAGAGGCTGATGGTGTCAACTCGATGATGCCTTTCTATTAAGGTCTGTCCATGAAAGTAGGCTGAGTGGATATCAGCTTCATTACCCATGCCAAAAAGATGCCATTTTATCTTATCTTCCACACACATTGTGAGGTTTGGGAGGTATCCATACATGTACCCATTGATTGCTAAAAAAAAGGTTGTTTATTACAGTTAACGTCACAGAGCTTAGCATTTTTTCTTCAAATGCAGGTATCATACAACCATTGCTCTATTCTTCAAAATAGAAAGAGCCTCAAAAGAAAGCTCCACACCTTTGAAAATCAGTGCCAGTATCAGACACATGTTTCCTCTACGTAGCTATGATTCTGGAATCCATGTCAGAGCCACAGGTGTTTTTTTTGGTTACACTAACAGTAGAAACTATTTTTCGAAACTGTGAAATTACAGTACAGAGCTCAGGACTAAGAAACAGAGCAAAGTAACATAAATCTGTTTAGAGTGCCTGGGAAAATTACACTGGCAAAGAGCTTCTTGGCCCCTAAGAATTTTATATCACAGCTCCAAAGGTTTGATTGTACAATACTTGCCATCACTTTTAAACTTTTAAAATTTTTATTTAAAGTAGTATTTCTTAATCCTCTAAAAAAAGCCTTGATTAGAAAAAAAATCTGCAATTCATCTCTAAAAGAGACAGGACAGAAAAATATTACTTCATGTTATCAGTGACAAGCAACATTAGTATAATGTTCTCTCACAGTGCATTTTATTGCTTTCCTGGAAGTCTTCATCATCTTTGTCCACTTTGGAAGGCTCAAAACAGTATGTTCTGATATTGTCCTCTAGATACCAACTGAGATTTTCATCCACTACAGAAAACATAAGGATAAATTCAGCATCGAAGTGTTGATCGCTGTCCCTATTCATTGTATCTGAAAAAGAAAGCGGTATATTCAAAATCTTTGGTAGCTGGCATTATTTTATTGTCCGTTTTAACTCTAATCTCGGTACGGCTGAACCTTGTTTACTTCATGTTTTGACACATCTTGACTGTGACTGTACACATAAACTTACAGACATACTCAGGAAATAAAAATCCCTTTTGATAGATTCTATAAAATTACTGAGAATAAATATTGCATGTTAATCTCTTTCTTGTATCAGTATTTACAACTCCTTGCACGTTGCTAGCATAGCACATCTCACTCATATGGATTTATGGACATAGTATTCTGCAAATTATATTCACTCTCATACACAAAATCAGACTACTTCCTACACTATTGAAGGCAGCTAACTGAGAAGACCAAAAGCAGTTATTTCAAAATAAATTATAATCTTCTCTTCTTCCAGGAAGTTATTTCACTGATATTTATCAATGATCATTATCAATCACCTTGCGTATGTATTTATTTACTCACTTATTTATTTATGGTTTACCTTTCCTGCAAATTATTAAAGGCCCAACAAGCCCTGAGGCAACATCTCTTGGAGCATCTATGTGGGAGTGGTAAGCCCTGGTTATGCAGTCTGCATCTCCTTTAGCTGGACCTTGATCTTCTGTCACATCCCATGTGTAAGTGTACCGGCCTCCAGGCTCCACAGCATCATCTCGCTTTTGAAAATCTTTGGTGGTGTCAGGATAAAGAGCACCTGAAGAATTCCACACAGCCACCATTAGCAAAACACATTCACAGTAGGGTGTCAGGGTAGCACCTGCCATGCTGAAAGTTGACTACATGCTGCAGAAAAATGGACTGAACATCTGAATACAGGTTAAAAACCCACAACTTTTAAATCAGATTAGTAGATGTTTTCTTTCTCTTTAAGAATCTTTTCATTTGCCTTTGAAGTCCATAGGAGTACTTCGATTAATGGCCCATTAAAGCTAGTCCTTAATTTATTGGGAGGGGACTATGTACTTCTTGTAAAAAGATAACAATTCAAGTATTTGTAAAACATTTGTTAAATATTAATCTTGTAACCTGTCCTAAAAAATTGCACATGCCCTGAAGGAGTATAGGTGTTGCTGCCTTGATAGCAATAGAAAAAAATTCCAAAATTGTACATACTGCTACATAATACACTGTTCTGATCCCACAGTGTGTCTCTATCGAGACACAGACTAGTTGTAGTGAAAAAGTCCACAAAATACTAGAAGCTAGGCTGATACTTCATAAATTCTTCTAATGAAAGATTTTTAAAGAGTGATTTTGAGACATTATATTCTCAACAATTCACACACTGTTTTTAAGGCTCAGTAATAAAACTTTCAACAGCCATATTCTGATGCCATCCAGTGCAGAAAATCCCCCATTGCCTGAGTGTGGCCAGACTGGCTATTGCAAGGACAAGCCATCACCTATCCCAGTAGCACCCCTGAATACATCTTGGAGTGTGTCAGACTTTCATCTCATTAATTAATTACTGAGCAGTATCTGTTTCTCCATTTTAAGAAACTCTTGTGCATCTTATATACCATATACACAAATTTAGTGTTAAGAACTTAGAAAAGTACATTATTACTGTTAACAATATCTTCTTCACAGCATCAACTTTTTATATATACCTCCCATATCTGAATCTTTTATCTACCTTTATACCCTTATTTTGGTTGAAACACAAATACTATTATTTCAGGTAAAATATTGATCTAAAATTGCCTTCTTTACAAATTCCACTTTTGGCTTTGTATTTCACTCTTGAAAAATTATCAAACTTAGCTCCTATTTTAAGTTGATTGTGTCCTAATTTAAATCTCTATTTACTTGACCAGTCTTCTCTCTGATGAGAGAATACCAGAGGGACAATTAACTTTTGATAAATTCTGGCACAGAAATGAATCAAGCTTACCTTCATTTTCTTTTGTGTATCTCACACCATGTGGATGCAGCGTGTAGTTTCTGGAAGCAAAGTTTTTCAAGTGAATAGTAATGGAATCTCCAACTTCGCCCTTAATTATAGGACCTAAAAAACCCAGCCAGGAAGGTTTCTCAACTATCACATCATATAAATGATCGGTATACTGAACGTAGATAGCCTTCTTGTAAGTTCTTCCTATCCTGTGTGGTCCTCTTTTGAGAAAGACTTCAGCCTGCCTGTAAAGAAAATACACAAAGGCATCTGTAGTGTGGTTTTAATTAATAGTCTCAAATAAACGACCAGGCATCTGCAGTGCTGTGCACAACTGTGTGAAAGCCTTGTTGTGAAATAAGTTAATACTGCCCAAAAATGCAAAGTATTTTCTACGAGGCAGAGTATTGTTTGAGCATATGGGGAAGGAATTGTAGGTACCTTGGCAAACATGGGTCTGAAGTGTAATTAAAATGCCAGTTCAGAGCTCCACTTGGGGAGCATAAACTCAGTTGCAAAGGCTCAGTTACTATAATTCTGAGTGCATTAGGCTTTTGAGCTACAACCTAAATCAAACAAATATATTATGGCTCTTCTTGGACCATTTAAACAGATAGCATTTAGTTGTAGAGTATTCCTTCTGTACTGTGCTTTTCCCTGCCCCTATAAATATCAATCTCCACACAAGCACAGCCTCATAAAGGGTCCAGGAGAAGGGGAATCAGAGAAGCTGAAACTGAAAAGTACAATAAAAAGGGACCAGCTCCGTTGCAGGCATACAACCACTGAAAACCTAAAATTAATGTAGCGTGCTGCAGGTCACCACAGACCAGAGAAAAGCAGTGAAAGTGCAGTGAACAGGAGTGGTTTGTTGTATTACAACACAGCTCTGCAATTCTCAGACAAGATGCCCTGTTTCCACCCCCGATCAGAATTACTAGCCTGCTGAATCCCTGGCAATGTCTTACACCTCACAAAGTTTGTGAGTGGAAAAAATTAAAAGCTGACTGCTTCATCTCACACCTGATTGAGTGGCAGGTTATGGCTGAGGCTCTCACTAGAGAAAACAAACCACAGGAAATCTTCTAATCCCTCACCCACAAACCAAATGAGAACTGCATTTTTGAGATTTTTCTAATTTCTGATTTTTCTCGTCATTGCTTCTGCTTTGATACTAGTTCTATTTAGTTTTAAAAGCACTGAAAAAATAGAAGAAAGGAATACTTTTTCTCTCTCTAATATTTTTCTGAAGCCTTTTCTATCTGAGTTTTCTTTATTGATTATTCAGACTTCCAGGGTGCTCCCCTCCTCCTCACCCTACATAGCTTCAGCCTATTTAATGCTCTCACTCTGCGCAGGACCCTCCTTGCCTTGTAATAAGCAACCCAGCTCCTCTACTGTGCGTGAAAGTACTCAGCTGTGCTTCTGTACCAGTGAAAACTATCCCTGCCAAGAATGAATAACTAAAAAGGAAACCTGTGCTCAGTAGGAAAGTTTTAAATTTGTCAAGATTCTGCATTTAAAAACAACAGCAAAAATAATCTCTTCAGCACTAGCACCTTAGACATTCAAAATTAAACACCATTAGACATTCAGGATCTTATTGTAGTCTCTGCTTTAAGTAACTATTTCATTACAACAAATTCATAGCCCACTGCATATTCCAATGCTCTGAATTAACAGAACATTGGAATGCAATTCTCAAGCAAGCCAGGAAAAAAATCGGAATTCCCTTATACGTCTGACAGAAAATCCACTGACACCAAGACTCACCAGGTTTTCAGTCTGGCCCTGGTGTGAAATAAAACTCAACCAGTGACACTGCTTTACTTACTCTTCTTCGGCAAAAAGCTGCCCAGAGATGGCATTGGCATCACCAGGTGCATAGTTCCAGACAGTCTCTGTAATGCCAATATAGTACTCCCTGTTCACTGCCCCAACTTGGCAACAGCAAGAAACTAACAAGCAGCTTAGGAGAAATAGCTTCATTTTGCATTCATGAACCCTGTGGAAAACATGAAATAAAACCAAAGAACAGGCACATGCAATTTCCCTTTATATGTTCCTATCCCTCCTACTCCCCACATCCTTACCTCCCCCTCCCTGCTCCTGTTTGCTTTTGTGAACACAATAAAACCAATTGCACAATGTCTCTGTGTGTCAAGAGCAAACAAAAGATTCCGGTAACCTCGTCAGTTCAGAAAATCAAAGAAATTTTTTTTATTTCTGCCAACCTAAAATCACACAAATTAGCATTCAGACTGTCATAGAGCATAAATCTTGTCACTGAATTGAAAGCAGATTTAAATGGATTTACAGACTTAAGCTTAATTACATTCTTCACGATCTTCATCACTCTCTCTACAGCTTGTATGCTACTGAGAAAATAATCCCTATGATATGTGGCACAAGAACACAATTTCTCAAGCACGCTGTGAAAAGTTCTAAGTGACAATTTTTCTCTGTGTATCTGCTCTGCATTGACAAAAGGATGCCCAGTTGTGCCTGCTCCTGCCTGTTCACACTACCAAACTGGTGTGGCACAAGCAGAAAAGGGAGGACTGAGGTCACTGGGACCAGTGTGCCCACCAGTGCATGCTTGGGTTACCTCTACTACCCACCACAGTTCCCTTGGAAAGGTAATTTTAGCACAAAGTGTGGCACATATTTCTAGGGATTGAAAGGCCCAGCTATTCATAGATGGAGGTGGGGAGGTTTGCATCCCCTTTCCAAGCAGTTTTAGTATTGCTGAAATGAGGCTCAGAAATTCCACAAAATGACCCCTCTATGTTATCTTCCTCTTAACCTGTTCCCAGACAGGATAAACCACATTCTTCAATGATTAAAAACGTAAGACCCAGATAATCTTGCCTGTTACCATTATCCAAATGCACTACCCAGTGCCGAAGGCTTCTTTCGCTTTATTCAAGTTCTGTAAGCATTTTGTATCAGTCTCACTGAAAAATAAGAAAAAAATTTGACCTTAAACACGGAACGCTTAAAAACCACATAACTAAAGTTTGCACTGGCAGTTTTTTTGAGTGTATTTCCATTACAACATGGTTGTGCCTGAAGCTTTAGGCATACAAAGCCACCTGCAAACTTCTATTAAAAAATATGCATTTTCAATCACTTGGGAATTCTTAAAAAATGTCGTCTGTGCTCTGAGCACTGACACAGTCGCACTCATCCTAAATTACAATCACAATTTTCCATTGTATGGCAACTTAAAATTATCTGTAATAAGCACCATCTCCTTGGCAGCTATTTTGATACTGGTTGCAAAAATTATGATTATTTTGGATAGAAGACTAAGATTCAGAACATAACTAAAGGGTAGCAGTTTCCCTTTAATGACATAAAAATCTAAGTCTTACTCACCAGGACTATGGTATATGATAATTCACCAATTTTAATTGCTATTTCTATCAGGCACTGTCAGAATATTGAATTTCATAATCTCATTTTCTGGAACCTACTACTCATCTGAATTAAATGGAGGACTCTACTTCTCTCTAAACGAGTAAGCCAAAGCTGAGATTTTGAAATCTGACAAATATATGATGAAATTCTGGAGTTTCACAGGTTGATGTCACATGTTCAAAATTATTTCTGTAGGGATTTTTTTTCCTTTGCCATGGATGAAGATCAGTAGCGCAGTGGAAAGATCAGGTTATCCAGGTTGCATATGCCCCATTTGTAATTTAAGTGAGGTAAAAATGAGAAAACATTTACCTCCTGTTATAATACTTAAATCCAAAGTCATTCCTTAATACAGTTCTTAATAAGTAAGTTGTTCATGCATATGTAGGCTATTTGGTTTATTTTTGTTCAGATTTCCATTTGATTGAGAAAGAGAAAAACCACACGAGCAATACCCTTGAAATCTCCACATTTATTTGAGGGTAAAAATATAAACTTTACTTTGCTTTAGACCCCTCAATCCTCTAAATTACTCTTCCTTGATTTGCAAAAGAACTGCATGTTGTTCTTATGTAAAAATACAACAAAAACTTCTGACAGGAAATATTTTTCCATTCCCACTTTTAATCGTGCCTTCCCCAAACTTTCAGATTATCTGTATGCCTAAGCACACTCCTCTTATCTTTTTCTTAAGGAACTCAAAAAACTGACCAAAGTACCTCAGCTTCTCAAGTCTATATTATCTTCAGAGGGTGTCTGAAAAGCAGGAACTTCTCTCCGGACCTAAATAAAAAGACCCTATTTAATTGGTTAAATTATGAGTCTGCAGTTTGGTGTCATGAATATCCCTTTACTGTTTTAAACCACAGTACCTCATTTCTCATATTGAGAATGCTGAAAAAGTTTTTTTAAAAAACTGTTTTTAAAATCCCCAAAACTGCATTGGAAAGATAAGGCTCTTCTTTTGCTTCAACAATTTTCCTTGAAAGAAAAGAATAAACAAACTCCCAAACTGAATATTCTGACAAAAGATCTCAATAAGATCACACAGTGAGGCTGAATTGAACCCCCACCATTTCACAATTCCCGGATTTGAATGATGTGTGTCTGTTGCCTGCTGCCCATGCTGCTCCTCTGGCTGCCAGCAGACCTCTGCAGTTAAACACCCTTTAAAGAACTGGTGCAGCTTCATTTGTCCTCTGCCGCTCTATGTGGAAAACCCCTCTATCCATAATGGGAACAATCAGGAAATCATAGTTTAGCAAGAGTCACTTTTACCTACACAAGGAGTAATATACCCTAAAATGCAAAGGTATAGATGGGGCTTCACAGTATTTTACTACAAAACCGAGTGTCTACAGTGATTTCCAGCTGTAGTCTTTTAAATGAATGGCATTACTGTACCAGACACAGAATCCTAATACTTCGTCAAAACACACTGCCTGTGGGGGACAAATAACACTGGAACTCTTACTGCAGATTCAGCAATGACTCCTCCCTGCCAGGAGTTCATAAACTCAAATTGGCAGCTTTCTTCCCGTTGTACCTGGAGTGTTTTATGTGGGGATTTCAGCAGGCAGGACATGCATTTCATGTCCAGGAACTCTTGTGCAAAAAAGGGTTTCTCATATTCCAGCACAGTGCAAGCCTTGTCCTGGCCCCAAGGGCCACTTCTCCCTGCTGTTGTTGGGTGAGGTCTGTGTTCTGCACCTGGATGGTCATGTTGCCTCAAACACCACCATCAGGATCATTGGTTATGTCTAGATTTCAAACCAGTTAATTAATATTCTTTACAGAAATCTTGGTTCTGCTACCAGGCACAGCTCATAGCACCTATTGTTAGAGACAAAATATTTAGTATTGAATCAGGACTTAAACTGATTAGACCAAGGTTAACTTTGCCTTACATCCAAAAGTCCTGCGTGAAACTGGCTGTTAAATTTGGAAATACAACCCACTGTTAGCCTTTAGTATTCTTACCGCCAATTTCAAATTAATAAACTGCCCCTTTAAAAGCTGAACCATCAAGTCACAGTTGAATCTGGCTATGGCAATGGAGATGCTAGATTATGGATTATGGGTAAAGAGGGTTGCAGGATCAAGAAGTTCAACAAGAACTACATTACATGTCTCCTTATTTCATCTAAGCCCCAAAAATAAGAGGTGTCTGTGATAGAGTGGAAATGTAAATTCACCAGACACAATCACACAAAAGAAGGATAAATTAAAGACAGATCCAGAGTTTTCAGGCAAGAAATCAGCAAGATTCTCTGAGCTGTTTGGTAGGAGTACAGGTTGATTTTTAAGTTTTCTTTCTTCTCCTTCTGTCCACAAACAACATCCACAAATCCATAAAAATGTAGGATTATCATTTAAGATGAATTATATGTCACATATTTAAGCCTAGAGAAAAACAAGCATGCAGTGACACAGTCCTCATTTTATAATCATGCCTTTGTATCATGCACCTCTGACCATCCGTGCTACCTTGAACCATCTCCCAAAAGACTAGCCCCATTCTTAAATATCATTAACTACTTTATGACTTCTTGCAACTTAAAAGAAATGAAGCAATTAAAATTTTAGATGCATTCTTGAAATCAGCTATTCAAAAAAAATCTCATAAAAGAATATGAAGGCAAAATCTCAATATTGTCTTGAAACAGAATTAAATGACTGATATATTCTATTTTTTCTAAATAACTTACCCAAAGCTGACACTTATCGCATGGTTTGCATTTCTAACAGTGTTTAATATTTGATGACAGTGTGCCTGAATCCCACTAGTTCTGATGTAATAGGGATACATGCATTACTGCAAGTCTGAAGTACATACTTCTCATTCCTCTGGGTGTTGATTGTCTAAAACCCAGAGTGCTAAATACAGCCAAATGCTGCCCATGCAACTGCAAATGGACCAGATGTCTACTTCATTGTGAATCCCTGAATTTTCACTGGGAATGAAATAATAATTCTTTGAGAAAGTAAAAATACCTTTTAGCTGCTAATTTAAAAGAGATTATTCTTTTTCTCTGATCATTGCTGTCAAGAACGTTAGCCTTCCATTGTAGCACGCTCAGGACACTTGGAAGAATATTAATAAGCTAGCATTGGGTGCTCACAAGGTTCCCTCATATGTTCCCTCAAGTCACATCATACTTGACTAAAAGAAAAAAGTTTGCTTCTAAGTTTAAAGTGAAAATAAACCTAGTGCAGCTATTAACATGTACCAATTAGCACAGCTGAGTTCAGACCTGTCTGTCTAATCTGTCAATCAGGCCCAGGTGCCTTTTTTACCACAGGAAAACTTGATAGACTTTTTTCAATAATTGCTTTTTGCAGTTAAGAACTTCTAAGATGGAAGGAGCAGGGTAGGCTCTGCCCTCCATCACCATCATGGTCTGTCTGGAACTAAAATTCATTCATTTAGAAATCATGGCTTCACGCCGTGCACTAACAACACCTCCTGATGTACTGGGCTTTGAACCAGGCCCTTTTGGAACAACAAATAGTCATACAGTCTAAGCAATGACAAGGGAGTACAAAAGCAGTTCTACATCAGTTTATTAAAAAAAGAAAAAAAGGCAATTTCAATACAAAAGCAGTTCCATTGTATTCAAACATCCCTATTGTCACAAGAAGTTGGAGGGTAAAAAAATGAACAGTCCCTGCCAGGAGCGACAGGACAGGTGAAGAAAAATGGAGATGTCAGACAGTTAAAAGATACTTCATCCAAAATAGAGAATCTTGACAAACAGAGATTTAAGACAAGGGTTTCATTTTTCTTTGTAGCAGTCCAATCTACCACTATGGATCATGGAGAGGCCAACTCTCTCTTTTTCTGGAGGTGGGGGAGAAGCAGCAACGATTTCCTTGCCATTTTCAGAGAATCCCAGCCTGCAAACAAAAAACAAATTGCTAATCTCTCTCATCATTGCTGTGAAAGCCACACATTAATAAGAATGTCTGTAAATTGAACGTTAGAAGAAAGGTTCTTAGCAACCTCTGCTGACATAGGAGTAATGGACTTGGCATCAGTGTTAATTTCCTAACCACTTTTTTTTTCTTCTCAGTCCTAGACTTAAAGGTCAGAGTGAGCAGCCACCAACCTCTCTATATCACAAGAAATTAGTGGATTAATCAAGACCAACAAATGTATTATCAGTACATATTCTCTGGAAAAAATATGCAGTAGCATAGAGAATGCATAAACCAAAACAGTAGGTCCCCAACTGAGAGAAATTGCTGAAGCTACAGTGACATGGAGATGCTGAAGAAATTAACCTCAGATGTTTTGTTACCTGGACAAAAACAGAATAGGTCCCACAGAGTGTTCGCTTCAACTCAGCAGCTACTTTGAGAATGCAGATGACCAACTGCAGTGCACTGAGAGCTATCAAAATTGAGAGCAAAATGATGTTCCACTCCACTATCTTAGCAGGTTCTGTGCACTTAGACCAGGTAGGGTAATCTGTGAGGTACCTATTAGAGAAACATCAGACTGTAGTAAGAAGAATGTTTCTGACTACTGATTTGATGAACAATTTCTTCCAGAAGAGTTACACCAATGCTTCTTACCCCCCAGCAGTGTCTTTGAAAATATATTTCCATCCACTTGATGAATTGCAGAAAGGGCCTTGAATCAAATGCAGGGTAAAAATGATGCAACTGTATCCCGAGAAAGCAATTCCAAGCAGGGCTAGCACAATCGAAATAAAACTCTGAAGTAAAGAGAGAGAGAAATATTACTGTGTGGGGATAGTGTCAACAGCAAATATGGTCATTCAGACTGCCTAGCTACTTCCTTGGGGCTGAATTTCACGTTTGATTTTCCCAGTCTTCAAAATTCAGAAAGAAAAATGGCAGGTAAAGAATAGTAAGAATACACATACAAAATAAAGATTAAGACAGAGTTTAAGACAGTTCTACAAGTCTAAGTTATATATTATTTGGATGGGGTTTTTAAACTTGCATTTTTGTAAAGTTGTTTCCCAAAATACCAGAGGAACACAATCATATATTAAATATGTCTGCATCCCAGATAACGTGTATTGAGTCATTTCTGAAAAAAATAACTTTCAAATAATACAGGCAAAGGGATGAAGCTGTTTAGCTGGTGTGCTTCATTCTATGTTCTTATTTTATTTTAAGAATTTAAGGATTTGGGGAAAGTGTGTGTCTAGTTTTCTTTCATCCTGCTTATGCTTCAGAAGAAAGAAGCTACACTTTGTGTGACCTTGCAACCCAGTTTAGAATCCTCCGTGAAAGGAAGTGAAAACAGAGCAGTGGAGAGGGCAGCAGGATGTGCTGGAAAAACAGGAGCAGGAAGGATTTGAAACAAATGCTAAGGAGATGCACAGAAATAAAACACAGACTCACCCTGTAAGTTTTGTTACAGCTCTCACTCTGGCAGCACCGATAGAGCACACTACTCTCCAGCGTTATGAGAATTACTGCCAAAAGAAGGATCTGTAAGGGGACATCATAAGGTCAGTGAGATGACTGCAGATATTAAACCAAAGTCTCCTTCACCTATGGAAGGCAGGGACCGCATCTCTTCTGCTGTCTTGATATTTTAAAGCTGATCTGTAGGACAGCACGATTACTCAAGGCACACATGGAACTGGAGTGGTTTTAGTAGGCTGTTGCTGTACTTGTATCTTGTACTTGAAAGACAAAGAGTACAGCATCTCCCATCACAGTAAAGTGCTACGAGCTTGGGCACAGCTACACCAGTGAAGCTGAAACAATAAAACCAAGTTCACAAGTAAAAGAATCAATAACCAGTGAAAAGAAGGATATTTTATTGACACAAACACATCAGTTCAAAGCCTTCTTGCTGACACAGGCACACAAATCAGGGTATTGCCTTCCTTACCAACACACTTATGCTAGAAAATGTCAGTGATGCAAACTTTTCATTAAGTTCACCTGGATTTTAATTTGTTTTTCAAGTATCCATACTGATTTTTTCAGACTATTGGATTATTTAAGCTGGATCTTAGAATCATTTTGATAAATAGGATCTGGGCTCCAGAACCACTAACTGACATTCAGAGAGGCACGGGTTTGAAAAAGAAAGTATGAGAAGACAATACTCCTGCATCACCACACTACCCTCTCACATGCTGCTGACCGGTTTGTAACAGAATGATACCTGCATTTTTAATAAATTGGTAATAATCTTAAGGCTAAAAATGCTTCAAAATACCAGTATCACTGTTGCAGTTAACTTCTTCATACATTTGCAACTGTTTTTCTGTTTGACTCCTCTGTCTGGTAGTTTTTTCTTCTGCTAGAACAGAAGGTTTTTCTTCTGCTTTAAAGAGAATACACGATTTCAAAAAAATGTCTAATGTTTTAATAACAGCTCAGCACCTTCATTAAAAAACCTCATTTATGCAGATAAACACTTTTTAAGCACTGATTGTGTGCAATGCACTTTGATCACAAACCACTTTCTGTTCCTGAGGCTTTTTATGAGTACAGTGAATAGCATGAACAGTGGGCAACTCCATGGTAGTTTATTACTGCAGATGCATATTACAAATGCAACAGGGAAAATCCTACTATGCTAATCACAGTGAGACAATTCTCTCTATTTAGCTTGACAACAGTAGGACCTAATACATTGTGAACTGTATTCAGTCTTCTAAATACTGGACTGCATACAGATCTTAAAAACATCTGAACCATTATGAGAAGCTCTTTTTGTTTCATTTGGGTAAAAGAGCTCTAATTCAACCTCCATAGGTGATTAAATCAACATAGTGTTTGCCTCCATAATACAAGCATAAATTACATATAAACAAAAAGCAGAAAAAAAAACCCCAACCCACCCTGCAAAATCACTTGTACTTAATAGCATACGTAACTTGTAATTCAGTATACTAACTATTTTCAGTTTGATTGAGTTTTTCTGCCTTCAGTGGTTTTGTCGAAGTAATCCATATGTTTTTTTTAAAAAGCAATTACATTGCTGAAGAGTAATCCAATATTATTTGCTGTAGAATGCAATTAAAAATCCATAGACTGAGCACTTACCATCACACCTGAGAAACAGATCCCTTCAAAACACCACTCATAGTTGGGGAGTTGGTAACTGGCAGCATGCAGAGCTTTCCCGTTTGGAAAGTACAGGAGGATGTTCACAACAATACTCCAAAGCGCAAGAGGTATAAGCAGGCAACTCAAACAGCTTCCACATGTCTCCAAAGCCATCTCTCAAGAACTCTGGAAGTTTCGTTCTTCTAAGCTAACAAAATTTTACAAGACTTTCAATATAAGAATAGTTTTGACCTCCCCAGCTTGATTCAGTCATTTCATATTCACAGGAACCAGTGACTGGGGTGTGAATCCAGGGACAGAAGTGCTTAACAGTTAGCAGAACAACAGATTAATATCACTGTGTAAACTCACTGTCCTGCGTTAAGCATGTATTTAAGCAGCCATTTCCCTTCTAAAAGATCCTCCTTTGTGATCTTCCAAATGAAATATGTCTAGGAGTCAGACTCAGGAAGGAACTTCAAAGCTCTCATTTCCTAGTGACTGCTCAAAAATGTCCTCCTCCCCACGACATGAACTGCAACACAGTTTGTGACAGAAGCAAGGTTTTTCAACCTTACTGCAGCATGAGGAAGGGGGCTGTAAGATGATAAATATGCCCTGTCTCTGTACAGAAGGCCCTGTCTCTGTACAGAAGGCCACACTTTGCCTCATACTACAGAGATTTATTAAGAGAACCCTAAGGGGGAAACAAAATGTTGCTGACTTGCAACAGCAAGCTGAGTCTGGGCTAAATGCAGAGAGTATACAAGCCCAAATAACACTGGTTAGAAACTGCAAGGCAGATTTACTTTCACACTTTTAATCAATTACTTCCCCACAGCACTACGTGGCTCCACTGTCTTGCAAATTAAATCCTGTTATTTCTCCAATTGTTTCATTCTGTGCTTACAGCTGAGCTTGCACAGCTACAGACCTGATCTATGTACACGTGACTTCTTGTGCAGGACAAAAGGTCTAGCTGTTTTGTTGAAATGCCTGCTGTTTGCACTGTGCAAAGCCAAAGTCAGACAGCTTTCCCATTGTCACATGTCATCACTCCCCAACCCCTGAGCATCTAAACACTATCCCAGTAACACAGAGCCAGGGCAGTTTGAACACTTGCAGCGCAACCCACGCCTTCAGTCTATGCCCCCGTGAGTCTTCAGAAAAGTAATTCAAGAATGAGCTTAGGCTTTACTCAATAGGAAAGTTGTAGTCAGAGAAAAAAAAAAAAAACAACAGGGCTCTATCAAAAGCAGGAAGCCTGATTTTAGAAGCAATGACATCACAACCTATTTTCCTTGTGTTTCCTCATGAGCTGTTTCAGGCTCTTCACACATGAGGCTTCTCTCATCCTCTCATAAAAGCTGTTTGGACTGCATGTTGTAACTAATTCCATGCTATTGCTTAACATGAGATCACACAAGGAAATGAGTACGAGTACCACCATGCCCATTTCCTTCTGCTGTGACTCTCCTCTTTTTCTAGGAGGTTTCATTATGAAGTCCTCATTCTTGATCTTCACATATTTCCTGTTTTACTTTCTCATAACTATGGACACTTTTTTTCAGGTCTCCCTCTAATCAAAATTAGTAGCAAACCTGCTTTTCCAGACTCATAGGCAGAGACAGAACTCATGTCATCAACACTGCACCATAGAGAGCAGAGAAAACAGCTGCATTAAAATCATGCACATCCAATCCCCATGACTGATTTTTTAGTATAAAACTCAAAGATCATATAATTGGTTTAAATATTTTCTTAAAAGCGAAGGCCAAAATTAGTAGCAAGCATCTTATTTTATAATCAAATTTGCTGCTATTTCCATTATAACCTGTTCTGATTAGAAGAAGCTAACTAGGGAAGTGATGACTGAAGCAGCATTTGTTCTGCAGTAGTACAACAATCTGCTTCATTACTTTGTTTTTAAACTGAGCTCTGCAAGTACCAAATCACAGCGTGGTTATTTTTCTGGCACGTGATGCCACTGGAACAGGAAACAACTCTTTTATGCTAAGAATTACACAAACCTGTAAGCCAGTTTCTCAAACATCTTGCCAAGTGTCGCAAGCACTGCTTTTCCATTGCTATCATTATTCATGAGTTGATGCCAAGCCTGTTACTGAAAAGTCAGGTTTACTCTGTGTGAGTGACTTCTCTGCTAGCCGAAATGAATACAACCTAAACCAATCACTTCTCCACAACATAACCGATAAACCTCTCAAAATACTGTCTTATGCACCAGGCAACAAAGGAATCCAGCTGGCCATTTTTTACACAAAAATATAAATAGTGAACAGGAATGCTGTGCATTAGTGTTACAGGGATCTATTAGTGCTACATGCATTTGTGCTGAAGTTTCAAGTCTAACCTCTAGGCTAATCACTCTGTGTATTGGAATTTCTAAAATTGTTTCAGTTCTTTAATTAATTGCATGTACCAGAAAAACAAATAACCATTATGCCAGAATAGAGGCAAAAATATTTAAGTTGCATGGCAGTTATACATGATTCCATTGAGGACTCTCTTTTCCACTTTCTCTCCTTCCACACCCAATTTAAATTTGCAGATACTTTTTCAAACAGTGTATCTTCACACACAAAGACACCATACCACACAGCTGCAAGGAATTTCGCGTGTATACACATGTGCATGCACATATTCTCCTTCCTCCCTCCCATAGCAGGACAGGACAGGGATAGACACTACAAAGAAATGGCATTAAATTGCATTAAAGTCCCTCAACTACTACTATGTATTTAGGTATGAATAAATACTATTGCAAAATTCAGGTATCCTGAGATTCTAAACACAAACTCTTTTCATCTGAGAATTCTTTTTCTGTTGTAGATATATGTGGACAATTCTGTTTTCACAGTTAACTTATTTTTTTCAGGTATGTATTGGTACAGGGCAGACTTGACTGTGCAGAGAGCCTGAGATACACCTGAAGTTTCTGGCTACCTTTAAAGATCACCCTCCTAGGTACAAATAGCCAAAGGATGCACTGACACCCATGGGAACTTCTTTTTCTCCTATGAGTAGAAACTAACTTGCTTATTTTCAAAGACAATATGAACAGCTAAATTCCAAAACTGAGCCTCCTTTCTTTGAAATAAAGAGCATGTCACATTTTGGTTTTCACTTGAAAAATGCCATTGCCAGCAGCAATGCTGCCATGCTGACTTTGCCAGCAATGCTGTTGGCAGCACATTATTCAGATGTACTTTTGATGAAACTCTAATGAGCTACAAGCTACAGTTCAGAGGTTCTTGTGCAGGACCTTACAATAATGCCTTCAGGCTGATAACTGGTGAAGTCAGGTATTTCAGATTAATCTGTCTTCACTGACCTGAATTTGGACTGTATTCCTTGAATGCTGTAAGGTCTGAGGGTCTGCTGAGTGAGGTAAAAAACAGGAGTCATGTCCACATCTTGCTTTATCTCAGGCCTGTAATGGAGCAATCAGGAGATGATCTCCCTTGGGAGGGCAGGAGGGGCTCAGAGCTGGGCTCAGCAGGGACACCCTCAGCTCCCTGGGCTGGCCATCAGTTGGGAACTGCCAGCCCTGACCCAGGACTAAGACTCCACATATGCAGTTGTGTCTGTTGTTGAACCCTTGTTGATGAACAAACACCTGTTTCAGTAAATGAGCCAAACCAAGCAAGGAAGCAGTTCCCACTCTGGCAGAGCCTGCTGGAGAGGAAAAACAGGATATAACCTGCCTGCATTAAATCCATGTTCTCATGCCACCACTGCCCTTTACTCCAAGACCAGGCAAGCAGTGTTTCACCATGGGCAGGGAAGGAATCACTGACACCTGCTGGGTATTTTTAATACAAATCTTTATTTGTGAAATACAGGGGAAGTTCAGAAAAATCCCGAAAAGCCCTTAATCATCCACATTTTACTGCTGCTTTGGTTTTGGTCCAGCTGACCAAAACCCAGTATTCATTTTTATCCAGGCCAGACTAGATTTGGTTTGTGTTCCTTCCAAGATCAGAATGAAAGAGCAACTTTATTGGGAAAGCAGGACAAAGTACAGCTGTTGTGTCAGTAGAAAGAGAAAAATAAATAGAGCCACTTTAGTGACATGTGTTCAGGCTGTTGCCTGTACCAAGATGAAATTAACCAAAGAAATTCAGGATACATTTTGCCTTTAGGTTTAGGCAGGTTAGTGGAAAACCTGCATATGACTCCAACAACAAAGGCTGGCCCCAAGTCAGTTAAATTCGTGGCAACAGCACAGCTTGACAACAATGCGTATTTCAGTATGCATGGAATGTTTAAAAAAAAATCCACCATATTTTCACTACAGCACACACATGCACTGATGTCAATTCATTGTCAGGTTTCTAGCAAACATATGTCTGTGGGGGGGAACAAAAAGAAAGAAACATATTAATGGAAAGAATGCTAATATTGTATCCAACTAAAAATGCAAAAATTAACCTGACCACATTTAGAAAACCATAGCATAGCTCTTCTATACTGCAGTTAGAGCCAGGAAGACAGGAGGAAGAAAACAATAATAGCTTTGAAAGAGCCCCAACACTAAACTACATCAATTAAAAAGGTGAAACACATGCTTACCTATAGTGTGCAATATAAATTATATCTGGTTCATACTTTAAGCCATGGTGATTCCAACACTAGCATTCTGATACTGATTTTGGAATATGTCCAAACTATTTAACAAGGCTTTAAAGAAATTTGGAGAAAATTTGCTTTCCTCGCTCAAAAAAAAAAAAAAAATTAGAAAAATTTTTCCTTCCCCCCAAAAAAAAAAAAAAAAAAAAAAAAAAAAAAAAAAAAAAAAAAAAAAATCCACCTTCAAAAACCCTCCAGAACTACCTGCAGATTTTGTTAGCTATGTGCAATTTAGTTCCTTCTCTTATCTTACTTTTACTAAACAAGGCCAGGATGCTGAAGTTCCCATTACATGCAGCATACTGTCAGTAGCTTATGAGCTGCTGTGGACAAAACACAAGGCTAACACAATGTAGTTAGAACAAGCACCACACTATGCAACAACAGTTTAGGCGAAGACCACAACCACCAGGAGATCTGTATGTCAGTTTTATCACCTATACATTGCTGATGATCACATGTGTCATTGGACAGAAAAAAGCCCTCTAGCTCCTAGCTCTCATGCAGATTAACGTCACTGCGATAGCTGAGGAATCAGCTGAAAGCATGTAATCAAACACTACATGAAAATTCTAATCACAACACGGTTATAGAAACAGCTATACAGGGAATTGTTGCTTAAGAATACCTAAAAAGTAACTGCTGAGTAAGCCTCCATAGGAGCGTAAGTAACAAGTTTCATGTTCATCCGAGAAACATGGGTATATCTACAAATTACTTACCTCGTCATGACTGCAGCACAACCCACACAGTCCTCCAAGAATGCCATTGATTATCTGTATGAAGCACAGAATGAATTCTATTCCTCCCAAAACAAGGAGGATGGAAAAGAGGGTGACATTCCACTGCACGATGTTTTGAGGTTCCTGACATTCAGACCACTTGTTATACTCAAACAAGTACCTGTACACAGCAATTAAAAGCATATTACATTGTGTCAGAGTGGGATACGTGGGATACTTGCCATATACTAGAACCAAATAGTGTCTAGTCTGTAACTGCATCGAGGATATTCACTCTATAGAGTCCTAATAGGCTGGGTTCCCTCAGGAATCTATTCCTAAGGGAATAGAAAAAGCAATAGCTTATTCCATGCAAGGTTGGTTTGGTTTAGGAACATGTTGAAATATCAACCACACATTTTTGCTAAGTCTTAATTTCTTTTAAAAAATAATCTACGCTATAAAGGCAGAATTTCTTATTGCTGATTAAAGTGAGGCACAAACTCAAGAAAGCTGAAAGAACAAAGGTTTTTCTCAAAACAATCACAGAGCTTTTCAGGACTTTTTTCTAAAGATAGCAGTCACTGATCTGAGGCAAATGCGTCACTCTCCTGTGTTGCTGTCTTCGGGCCCTCACATGCTTACTTGGACGAGCCAAACACAGAAGAAATTTGGAGGGGTACTGCAATATTTAAGGTGTTACTGCTCACTCACATCTTGAGAACATCAGCACTTGCCTTCAGCAAGGACTTAACCTAGTTCTTCTACACTCAGTCATGGTCAAGAGGATGGAGAAGGAGGAATGACCCCTCTTGGGTGAGATACAGGTGAAATATAAAATTCAAATTCTACTGCAAAGAGCTTTATGTGGCTTCTTAGTACTCCAACTGCCATAAGCTGTTGCTAGATACGGCCTTGAGGTTGCCAAATATACAAACACTTTAAAAGCATGCCATGATATAAACCATATCAGCATTTTTGTGCATTAATGGGGAATAGCACACTGAGACTTTTTTGCAGGAGAACCCTAATTAGGGATGATTAGGAGCTTCTTGCCCTCTCTGCCCTGCAGCATACGAAGATCCTTATAAACCTTCTCAAGTTTCATTTATGAGGTTCTACACCATTGTCACTAATGTGGGCATTGTGCCACTTTATGCTGGTGCAAAGCAGCTTCAGAAGCCTGACAAAACAGATTCTTACACAAATGATAGGACAAATTTCTTAACAACCACTATTCCTAGTTTGTAAATCCTTCAAAGTCCTAAAACTTTATACTTTGTTAGAGATGTTCATGGACACGAACAGTATATGATGTATAGATTTAATTACCTACATATATTTCTATTGCTTTGGTTTTACACTGTAGCAGCGAGGGTATCTGATGCCATTTGTTAAGTTCTTAGTAAGTGGGAAGGATAAAGTTATGAACAGATCTTGGTATGTGGTTATTGGACATTGCTGAAAGGTACTGGAATAAAGCCCATGTGTACATGGGGAAGATACAACATCCTCATGAACAGACAACTTACCCTCCAGAGGAGTCAGTGAAAGGATAGATCCAGTTTCTCTCTAGGTGGGTAAAACAATACGGTCCTTGAGACAAGCCCAGTGCTGAAATGGTTATACAGTATCCAGAGCCAAGAATCCCAACAAAGGCTGCCAGAACTGAGGACAGCATCTGCACAGCAGAGATAAACATGAACTTTCAGCACAGCCATTGCCTTGTCTTTAGGATTACCTGGGACTGGGATATACTGGATCACTCACCGCACAGCTCTTTCCATAGCCCTCATGGCCAAAGCACCCACAGTCGTCATTGTGAAGCCCAATGAACACTGCAGCTGGAATGAGTACCTGCATATGGAGCAAACAAATCACACTATTCCTTTTGGTTGCACAGAGAGGGCAGATAAAACGCAGTCTTTGAATTGCATTCATTTATGCTGCTTCTTGGCGGTCAGCCTGTACAGGTGATTCAGCTTTACTCCTATTTAACACAGCAGGCATCTCACTACTGACATCACCAACACCAGAACAGGTATATTTCTAATGCCATTTTGTGTATGCACAGCACTTAAGCACAGAAAGAGACTGTTGAGGTACTGCTACATTTCAAGTATTTCAGCTTTAAAAGTTTTTGTTCACATTAAAGGCTGTATAATAAAAATAAAATGCTTTGAAAAAAAAGGCATTAACTTTATTCCAGTGGGGACTACAAAATAACTTTTTTTGCAAAACAGCTACTGCCAATATACTTGTTGCTCAAGAGCAATCATCATTGCCTGTGTGACAAACCAGTCTGACTGGAGTAGAAAGTCTAGTAAAATTTTGCTCAATTCAGACAAACATCTCATTACAGACATTTACCTTTTTACAGATTACACTACCAGTTTCCAGTGACAGAAATGCAAAGTAACACTGCAAAATGCAAAGCAGAAGCTATCCGTGAGAAACATAAACCCTCCATACTCCAGAGCTTTTAGCATGAAATCAAGAATGAATGGATCAGATTAAAAAGAAGATCCTCCCACCAGCAATAATAGCACTTAACAGTGTCCACTTATAATGCCTCTATACCCTAGAGTACCCTGGAAAACCATAAAGAAAGAGTAGAGGTATTTGCAAACTCCACAGACTTACTTAAGAAGAAACTAGAATAAGAACTATACTGTTGAACAGACACATACTTGTCAGCCCTTACTCAAACCCATTGCTGAGTCCCAATGCTTCAGGTCCAGAAAAGGTTGTACAAGTGTGCTGCAGGAGAAGTTCCATTGATTTCACTTGCGTTATTCTGTGCGTAAAGCCTAGTCTTTGCAAACCCCACTCTAGGTCCCAATGGGGCTGTAACACAGCTGTAAGCACCTCTCACTACACAAAGCACCTTAGCATGCGATTGTTTTCAATTTGTGATTTGCGGACAGCTTGAGGTCATAGAATCACAGAATGCTAAGTATTGGAAGGGACCTATAACCTATTTCTAAGAAGACTTCTAAAAGAAGATGAAGAAGGAAGCCTGGAGCTAGAGGTTTTAAATATGCTACAGTGTGGTCCACAAAACTGAAAAGGTGGAAAATAAGAGCTTCAGATTAATGATATCCTATAATGAACACCAAGAGCTTCAGATTAATGATATCCTATAATGAACACCCTCAATCCTTGCATCCTGTTATTCAAATGCAAAGCTTTGACAACTACCACTCAATCCCTCTGAATAAATAGCTAAGGCAGAGAAATAACTGTCAACATGTCAGATAATAGAAATTAAGGAATTGTATCTAAATGCTCATTAGTTAGGGACATTTAAAAGGAGAATGGCTTGATAATATAACAAACTTAAGATTTAACCCTTTATGCAGACTGTTATCCGCTGAGAGGCTTGGTTTTACTTTTGCATTTGGATTCTGTACCCTAGACCCTATGATTTTTCAGCTTTAAAGTGACATAATGTTGCAGATAAGATAACCAGTAGTAACTAATAATAGATATGGGATAATATAGATCTTTTTTTATACAACTCCAGAGACTCTGGTTGACAAGATAGTTGATGAATAAATTCAGGTAACCAGTAGAGAAAGAGCAGTATCAAATACCTCCAAAATAAACTTGAAAGAAGACACTAGGTTATTACTTACCAGAAAGCCTCCGCCTAGAATGCCATGAAGGCACTCCACGTATTTGCTGAGGTGATGCTCTGAAGCAAATCTTGTTTCGCCATTGGGAAAATAAAGTAAAGTGTTGGCCACAATGCAGAGGAGGGCAAGGATGAGCAACTTATAACCAACACATCTAGCACATCTTCCAAAACACATATTCTCAGCTTTAAAAATCCTCCTTCAACTTGTCCGATCCAACCTATCTCACGCCTGTCCACACCTAAAAGAAGATCAATGTTTATTCTCACCTCCTTAAATACCAGGTGTTACCTAGCTACCTGGATGACGTTTACAACCCTTCCTAACCACCATTCCCAATTGCAGAGTGAGAGAGCAAGGATGGCAGAAGGACACCGCCCTTTTTAAATGCAATAATTGTAGATGAACCAAATGCAATGAAGGAAATATTGAATACTAGCTGATTTCACACTAATACATGATGCTTGGAATAATCACTGGTGAACATGATTAGACGTGAACAACAGGCTTAAACCACAACAAAAGTTCTATTAGGAACTGAAGGGAAAATGTTTTGTTTTCTTTGTAAGAAGCAGCTTTGAATTTTAGATTTATAGACTGATTCAGAACAACCTGAAGCCAGGGAAAGACTTGGCTGACTTCAACAGCACTGAGTCAGAGTTTTGAGTATAAACAGAATAAGGTCTACAGCAATGAGGAGTATGTAGAGCAACCTCTGACTGCTGTCCTGTTGATGGAACAACAGAAAATCTCACCAGGAGGTTGGAAAACAAATAAAATGAACAGGTAGGCTTCTTAGGAGTGTCCTTGTTCTTGCCATTGTAAGATGAGCTGAATTTAGATTAACGGTCAATTACTAAATGGTTTGGTAACAGCTAAACCAAGCAAACACTTGTGAAAAATACTGCTTAAAAAAAGCAGGATTATAAAAGAGAGTCCTTGCACTAAATATCATGTATAGAAACACACACAAAAAGAAAAATGCCAAGAAAGAAACAGATTGTACCCAGGGTTTTCAAATGGTGTTTCATGTGCCAGTCACACTAATTTCTACAGTAAATGGAGATACAAAGTGAGCTATAAAAATGAAGACCTAGCCTTTTCTCTTTTCCCTCATGCAAATTTTGTCAAAACAGCCCAAAGCCTTTTTCTTCACACACAGCTCAACACAGAGGTGTGAGCTGCCATGCCCACTACTATCACATGACAGGAGGTAACTAAAATGCACAGGCCCAGACTAAATCCAGGTGGTGCAGCTGCTGCCATCATCACAGTACAATGTAATTCTCATTGCAAAACCAGAAGCTAGACAAATGGAGTTTGGGAATGTACAGGATATTAGAAGACTATAACGAAACTTTTTTTAAAATACTCATTCAGGTTTCTATTTTTGAAGGCAGAGTAGGCTGTGTTTAATAGCTAAATAACACAGTAGACACAAGCCCAAGTCAAATCCATGGTATTCTTGCAAGAGATGTGAGCAACGCTTATGCTGAGAAAGAATGTGCAAAAATAAAAAGTAGGGGGTGAAGCGAGGGAAGAGAGCAGCCCAGTGCAGCTGTGGCTTTGTGATGTAACTTCTCCGGGTATTGTAGCTGCTGACCTTGGAGACTTCCTTCATTATGAGAAATATCCTCCAATTGTACAAACATAGGCTGGCCATTATTGTGTGCTTCACCTCTAATGACTAAAACAACCCTAAACATTATCCTGCAAGTTTCCTCTGCAGAAGAAGACGGACGCTCAACTGAAAACTTCCTTTATTTTGCTGGGCTAAAAAACCCAAACCACTCCTTCCCCAAAACCCACACCCAATACTCTTCCCCCATCTCAACAACCACACCAACATATTGCCTGTGGGACATGGATTTAAAACCCTAGCCCTAACCATATATTTGAAAACTGTTCTATTTACGACTTAAATAATGGTTTTCTAAATACTTCCTTGAAAAAAAATTACATAATCAAGAACTTCCTATATTTAAAATCAATCTATACTTAAAATAAAGCATGTGGGGCATTGCATGGACATTGCAGGCTGCAGTTAGAACCAATACCCCTCCAACAATTTACTAGCAGTTCAGATCACTCTCCTGTATAGAATCATGTTACAAAAGCTCAGATTACAAAAATATTGAGCTTTTTTACTTCGTGTGCCTGTTTGCTTCATAAATCCTAATTTTACTACTTGGCAAAGTGAGAAGCAGTGGGTTTTTGGAATGCCTTGTGGGCATGATGAGTTTTAAACTACGAAATATACTCACAGATGAGCAGTAGCCAAACATAAGATCCTCATCAACTTGAGAAAGAGCACGGCCTAAACTGCAGCTTCTGACATGCTCCAGTACTATCAGGCATTTGACTTTACACTAGAGTAAACAAAATCAGAACTGGGGTTTGAGTCTTTTATACAAGAATCACACTGTTTGCACTTGGAGAGGTGAGATAATTGCTTACTCCCTCACAGATGCTTCCCCATGCCCCACAGGAAACGACACTATTTCTCTCTCACAGGATGATTTCTGTAGCTCTGATGCCTATTGTGGACAAAGAACATGTTTTAAAAGGCAATCCAGCACTCAGTGTTATTAAATACAATAAAAGTCTAGGCTAAAGCCTAACTTTAGACTATAGGTCCAGCCCTCAGCTCTGGCTGAGAAGAACCTCCAGCAGTGTGGCACAGGAAGGACAAGATCATCAAATGGACAGTGAAGCAAATTTGGTAACATGCTCTAAGATCCAGCAGGTAAGACCATTGTCAAAGACTTCCATATCCTCTGCTGGCAGGAGTAGCTGGTTCATAAACAATTACAACAACTGGCTTGTGTCCCCAAATCATCAGTTCTGCTGGTTAAAGCTTGTCAGCAGAGCAGTGCTACACAGGGCAGGACACTTACCCTTCAAGCCGGAGAAGTGGCTGAAACGAGGATGCCTTGTCCAGTTACTGAGGTGTTTATTAGCAAGGTTATTTTCACATAGAAGGATCCAGCCATCCCTCTATAAAACAACCCCCCACACCTCAATTGTCCCTGTTGCTTTGTCCCTGCTCTGTTGCAGCCTGCTTCTGTCACAAAATGTAGATGCTAGAAAGTAACTAACATTTCCTGCTGCCAAAAAGTCAAAGAACACAAAACAAGTAGAAATGGTCTCAGCATTCAAGCTCTGAAAAGTTGAGCATTCTCTAGCTTTCTACATCTGCTTCTCAACCAGCACAAGAGCAACAGAAACCACTTTCTTCAGCTCAACAGAGTATTGGAAACATTTGCTATGCTTTTGGACAAATTCTAACTTTACCTGCAGTAAAGACGATCAGTTTATCAAAGACTAAAAAAAACCCCTACCCAAACCCCACAAAACCACAGAATCTTATCAAGAAAAAGAAAACTGGGAAGTATAATATTTCTCCTACAAAAAAAATTACTCCAACTACAACCATATCTAGCACTTCCATCCTGAACCAGATTCCCAAAAGGATTCACCTTAATCAACAGAAGAAACTGAGCTGCAACAGCAAAGTGCCACACAAAAAAGGAGACTCCCCTAATATATTTTGATAATCCTGGAAACACCCTCGTCACTCTACTGAAGAGGAAATCAAGCAGGGCAGAGGGGAAGAATATCTGCAAAGTAAGTGTTGAATTGCTCAGACAGACCCAAAGCCATCACACCAGTCAGCATGCTGTCAAGAACATGGTCAGTCTCCCCAGCTGGACACTGGGCATGTTACTACATTTGAACCTGCTGAACATGTACAGTTAAGGCTCCTGTGCACTGAGGATGCCACAGAACCATTTTTCCTTTGCCCTCCAGCACACTGTCAAAACATTCTGGCTGCTCTTCCCTTAATAGAAATGAGATTTCTATAGCTCAGCTATGCCAAGTTCCCAGTGCTCACCTTGTTAATCCTCCCCAGACTCAGTGGTTTGTTGGTTTGTTGGGGTTTTTTTTTGCCACCAGAACAAGTTCTTATTCCGTATAATTAGACATAGACTGAAACATCTGCATCAGTGTTTTCGAGCAAATAAGCAAGCTCCTGACTTAAAGATGCCAGAAAGAGGGAAAGAAAGATGTTGCTCTACTGAAAAACATAACGTTTCATCCCAATAGTTTCTTCTAACATTCCAAATAGTCTTAATGTTTTATCCTGACTTTTAGACACCCTTAGCCACTGTTTGCTAAAAGACACAATAGTGATCAAGAGACACAGATGAAAGAGACATATGAGAAATGCCTTCCAATGACCTTGAAAACAGTGTAAAGAAAGAAAGAAACCAAACATTATATTTGAAGCAAATACATTTTTTTTACATTAATACATCTGGTCAGGTGTGAATCAAGGGGGCTTCACTAATGCCACTGCCATTCGGACCCCCTATGCTACAGCTTCTACCAGAAAGTCTCAATATACCTTTTCTTTCCAGAATTTCTGGTCTCACCCACCATCAGAAAAACTTTTAATGGAGGAAAGTGGCCATCATGAAAGCACTGGCAGGATGTGGTAACTGTATGGCAACTGCAGGTGAGACACAGCATAGGAAATAATATCATGGGCTGCACCGATTCATTTGGAAAGACTGGGTAACGCAACATATGTATTTACACAGGTTATTAATTCCCACTTGTATTCTCTTGTAAAGCTGTTCTCATTTGGTCTTCTACTGTTTAATAGGTTGCTGCTCATGGAGGCCAATGCTAGCTCAGACAATTGCTGGGAACATACTGGGAATGTGTAGTCACCTGTTGGCTAAACTAAGGGCACGCTCTTGGCCAACTGCACAGACAGAGCTCCTGGTGACCTTAGAACAACTCCAACTCCCTTTGACCCATCCATGCTGCCATCCATTTCTCAATGTCTAAATGATGCATTACCCATATTTTCCAGCCATCACCCACAAAAACAATGTGCTACAGCTGTAACTGTCCTCACTACCTCTCAAATGCACATTGGCTGACAAACTGGACCTGGACAGCCACAAGAGGAAACTGCTCATCATGAAGTCCTTGGTGCTTATGGTCTCCTGGCCACAGATAGAAGAAAGTCTCCAGATTACTTTTATAAATTAGATCACAAGTCCTCAGATGAACTAATGAGCTACTTATGAGCACAAGAAACTACCTGTTGTCATGAGAGCAATTGCTCCTAACACAGCTGTAACACACGTGCACGTGCTTGCTTGCTATCTTTGCCACCACTTTGAGACAGAAAACTGATCTGAACCAGAGAAGTCAGCTTGGAGTGAGCGCTTACATTTCTATGTAACAACACACATTGACATATACAGAGAACATTTAATTTATTAGTAACAATGCTGCTCTAAGAAGGAGTCAGCAACAACGCAACAAAAGTAGTTTTGCCATTTAACCAACCAGTCTGGAGACTCAAAAGCTTCCAATCAGGGCAGAGCTACCACTAAATGAGTGTATAGAAATTCCTCTCTTTAAAGAAGAACCCATAAACCTTACTTAAGAACAACTATTACTGACCCCGGACTTGCAATGCCACAATCAAATAAACCACTTCAAACACTGTTTTCTGGTGACATACAAAATGTATGTAGCCTGCATTCATTAATTCTTCGAACAATGTTATTATGGTAAAAGTAGGACATAGGACAAACAAATCCTTTTTCTATTTCTGCAACAGCCTGTGGGTGAAACTGTGGCTTTGCAAAATGGCCAACAAAAGTTTGTTCCCCTTGGACTGTACTATTTACACACAGGTTTGCATTTTAGATGTCTAGTCTATACCTAAAAGTGTGATGTTCTTGCAAAAGTTAAACAAGTATGAGGCATTACCATCACTGCAGTATAAGCATCCTCTCTTCTACACTGTGTGTTTGTAATGGTTGTATGGATCAGAAAACTGGCATTAGCTTAGCATACAAAGTCTGCATAGCACAGCACAAGGAACAGATGGTCTTCCGGCTTGCAGTGTGTCACTGATGTCTCCCCTTCCCTGCAGCAACCGCAAAAACCAGACACTGAAAATATGGAACAAAAATTACCAGCGTTATGTCTTTGACTCTTGTGGTGCAAAAGTCAGTCATTAATTGCCTTTGTGTTTCTCATAAAGTGATCCTGTTGGTAGTGAACTTCTAATCCAGAAAAAAAAAATACTATCTCTATCGTACCATGTATTTTAGATCTATAAGCTCAAAAAAAATGAAAGAAAACTGAAAAGCAACAAAATCATTGCCCGGTTTGTTTCCTTAGCATATGCTTCATACCTTGCTCGTGCAGTCTTGCCTCTGGAATTAAACATTAGTGAGTTCATGTCAATTAAATATTTTTAATTATTCTTGCTGAGCAATCCCACAACTGCTGCTCGGCTGGGAACAGTCTACGTATTGATTCCATGGCAGCAGGATAGGAAATGAATGTTTAACATGTCTTTCACATTAACATGACTGATACTGCAGCATGTTGTCTTTACTTGCATATCTTTCAGCATCGGTAGTAGTTGAATCAGACATCACAATCAGAAAAGCAAATCAGACATGACCACAAGACTCTTAAAAGATGATTTCGTAAATTGCAATCCCACTCTTCCAGCAATCTTTGCTATCATCATTTGAATTGGAATTCTGAAATCCGTTCAACCATATACACTCAGTGCACTGAATCTTTGCTACAAGATGGTCCTTAAAATGGCTATCAATCATAAAGCCAACTATTTCATGGTCATGTTCCTCCAAGGGGTACATCAAGACCTCAAAAATGCTATACAAAGGCAGCACATATTTTTAGTAGAACAGAATTTTTAGGAAACCCCAAAACATTATTAAAAATATTCAAAAAAACTATTAAAAAGAACCAATTAAAAACCATGTTTAAAGAATAAATTAGTCTACAGAAGATCCTTTTTCATCTAAGCAACGGAGAAAAGCAGAAGAAAATAACATTCAATGTTAATTATGATTTAATTAATTCTTAGTCTTTTTTTAAGGTAACATACTGGAAAAACACAACTGAGACCATATTCTCTGTAAATCTACAAAACATGTGTCTACCATGTGGTACGAGATACAGCACTCTACTCCAGCTGCTGTTTTCACAAGGTCTTTCAAACTCACTATCAAACTCACTATATGTATTCTAATGAACTACAATTAGCTTGGGGGATGGGGAAAGACTAATTTCCTGAATTACGACTTTTCTATTCTTTTGTACTATAATTACAGCGAAAAGTAACTGTGTCATTCGTGTACCAAAACATGGAAATTAGTGCTGCAGAAATACAGATGTGTTCATTCCAGAGCAGCATTCCATCACACAGCCATCTCCTCTGGGGTCAGATCCAGCCCATGGGACTTTCTGCCAGTCCTCGGAAGATGAAGTATCCCAAGAATTCCACCAGCTCCCTTCAGTGATAATCAGGTTGTGACCAAACAGGTTCTGCTGGGCCCATTCAGGGGCCTCTGCCTCCAGTGACCTCTAGCTCTCAAGTCTTCCACAACAGCACCTGAAATACCATCTTCAGGTGACAGGCATCTGCCTTTGGTGGAAGAAAACAATGCTCAGTAACAGCTCCTGGTGGCACAGGATCCAGGCACAAGGCACTCTTATGGGAAGAGGAACTGAACTAAGGCATCATGCCCACCAAGTCAAACCTTGAGGCTTTGACAGGACAGGATTTGGTTCAGGTGCTAGTTCCAAAAGAGAGTTCTTCCAAGAACAGACCTATAAATGGCAAGTTAAAAACCAAAATAAAGCAACTTCATCTTTTACAGATCTTCACAGCAGAAAAGTAGCCCTGCTCTGTGCTCTCCATAAGCACAAAGACAAAGGAAACAAAACAAACTGGAAGTTTGCACTAAAGGTGAGGAGAAAAAAACTCAAAAAAATCAATACACCACAGCCCTTCCCCAGCACCCGTGCTGAATCAGGTGGAATTTTCCTCCAAAAAGTCAGGCACCATCTTTGAGGAAGCTGCAACCATGTCAACAATAGTACTTGCCTGTCAGGCAAAACATCCAGGGCTTTTCTGTGTTACACTCCACTGACTCCCAGGATTTTGATCAATTACACTCTGCTCTAAGATAAAGACATAGGGCTTACAAAAGGAGCACTACTTAGAGGCATACAAAGGGCTCAAGGAAAATTAAGATGTGTCCTGTGGAACCATTACAATTACAAAGCCATTCCCGCATTCTTCATAGGCGGACTTTTTATGTGGGTTGCTGGTTAATCCAGCCTGTGATTAATGTGCAATGAATATAAAAAGATTACCATAACAGAAATTAGCTTCCATTCAATTTTCATTACCATTTATTATTATTATTTTAATTACTAAACTCTTCTTATCTCAGCCCATCAGTTTTCTCACTATTAACCATCCAACTGTCTCCCCATCCCATCAAGGGCAGAGTGAGCAAGCGGCTCTTTGGGGTTGAGCTGCTGGCTGGGTTAAACCATGATAAGTGTCTAAACAGTGCGTTGCTAAGTAACATTAACAACAAGGTTCTATTAAAGTTTACTGTTAGTAAGTTTGTCTTGATAATGCTAGGATCGTGAATGAATGAATGAATGAATGTTGCCAAGAAAGAATCTGGATTTTGGTTTTAATTATTTAAGATTATAAAACAGTAATCTGAAAAACGTAAGACATTTCTACTTTTCTGTCAAAATAAAATGAAGACCTAATATTTACAAGCTCATCTTGCAAAGAACTCAAAGATCATCCTTAACATTGTAAATTATATTTACAAACAGCAAAAAGAAAAGTAATCACCATTGGTTAGAGGGTACACAGTTGTCAGGGCTATATAACCTTGCACTGTTAATGGAGTCACTTTATCTTAATGATAAGGAGTCACAGTACCTTAGAAGTCATGAGAGACACTTCTATCTTTCCTTGCCTTAAAGAAAAAAGGCTCAGCTGTGGCCACAGCACCACAAGAGTAACTTCACCAACCCTGCATTTGCATAGTTCTGCATGGAACTATGGCACAAGGCTGAACTTAGACTGTGAACTATAGACAAAAGGCTGACCTGCTGAGGCTAGTGAAAGTGGACAACACCCTCATCTCCTGGACTCAGCCAGCACACACCTGTCAGTCTGTCCTCTCCTGGAATCTCACATCTACTCTGCAGAATGAGAAAACACGCAGAAGAGGTTGGAACTCCACACCTGTTCTCCTTTTGCACCAAGAAGGCTTTGTGTGAAACAAAAATGAGTTCCTTTAGTCAGGCAGAGCTTAACATTAACAGAAAATACATATTTTTAAAAATGTGAAAATTAACTACCCTCTCATGTAAGAGTAGTACAGGTTGGATTCTCTGATCATCTCCTCAAACAGTCTTCACACCCACTAGAACGTTTTATTGGTAAGTACTTTCTCACTTGTGGTCTAAGTCCTTAGCTATCTGGAAGCAGTCCTGTTCCAAAGCCCATGCAGCTAGATTTGAGTAGAGAGCAGGCCTCAAGGCATTAGCTCAAGAATCCTCCACAGTAAAGTAATTAATCTCAGTTCTAATGGCAATATATTTTGAGAGCTAGATTTCCTACTGCTTGAAATGCAGAAAATAAAACTTAGCACCCATATAAGTTCTGTCTCAGTTAAAAATTAACTACTATATATCTATAAGACAAAACTTACCCCCATATTGTGAACTGTCCTACTGGAACCAGAGGATATATTCATACAAATGACAAAAAAAGGATCCTAATCCATACTCACTTTATTAAAGCAAAGGACTGTATTAGGCTAGACACCTCACACTAGTACAGGACTGGAGAAAATAAAAGGAGAGCAATTCCAAATTGGAAGTATGAGCGATAAAAAAGTGGTCTCAAGTTGTGCCAAGGGAGGTTTAGATGAGATACTAGGAAAAAAATTTTAACCAAAAGGTTTGTCCAGCCCTGTGGTGGAGTCCCCATCCCCAGAGGGATTTAAAAGCTGTGTAGATGTGGCACTTGGGTACATGGGTTATGGTGGCCTTGGCAGTGCTGGGGGAATGGTTGGACTCAGTGATCCCAGACGGCTTTTCTAAACTGATTCCATACATCTATGATAACCTGAAACAATTGAGAAACACCAAGGTTTAGACGGACACTTGGAAATTACAGGTGTTATCATATGAAGGACAGAATACTACATGGAACCAAAGTCCTCTAATAGCTATACGGAGCCAAAGTCCTCTAATAGCTATATAATACCTATATCCATAAGACATTTAAACTTTATAACTAATTATTGGTTATGTTCAAACACAATCCTGCCAATAAATTAAAGTAAACACTTCTATCTGAAGTACACAAACCCAGACTAACACAGCCTGGTACTTACACACATGGGAATTTCTACCTCTGCATAAGTAATCACTGTGCTCATGGATTTTCTTATGTTCCTTTAATAAAGCTGTCATTATAGAAGACATTAAGATGACTTTTAGCTACAAGATTTTACTAAGCTTGGACCTTATTGAATTTAACCTGACTGCAAACCCCATTAGCCTCCAATATTTCATTTCTGCCCTTCAAACACACTAATGAAACAAAACCATTAAATAGAAAGATCACTGCTGACAGCCAGCTCATTGGGAAGCAGAACCACGTGGTGAGTATTTGGAGAGGTTCACTGTAGGGTCCTTCTTCCATGCTCTCTTCCACAGACATCGGTGCAGTTCCTGCCATGTTGAGCTCTCAGCTGGGGACAGAAATTCCAGGCCTGGACATCTGCCACAGAAGGAAGAGGAGCTCTTGGGAGAGCTGCAGTCCTCTTTGTTTGAAGACAGGCTCCCTCTTCTCCCCTCCGGCCAAGGAAGACAGGTTGGCTGGGATGCTGCTGGTACTGCACATGCTGCCCCATGTGATGGAGATCAGTTCTGAACAAAACAGCTGTCGAGAGGTACCAACACCTACAGACACAGAGAGTTAATAGCTCCAAGCTGTGCTGTAGCATCCATTTGCTTCTCCGATCATGCTGACTGAGATCTAAGGTTCAAACCAACTCTTTCTCTTTTTTAAACTATTCTCTGACTGTCCAAGCAAAATTTTTAATGTTACTGTTAGGCAAGAAGAAAATATCATGCAGTCATTACACAGTAATTTTTTAAATTGAACACTTTCAAAACTTTTAAAAAATTAGGTTAAGATATCAGTGCACCTCTTCCCTTTTTATACTTTTTAGCTGATTTACAATCCACAGATTACTTGTTTCTAATAGGTCTTTACTGCTTTACTACTTTAACAATTGTTATTTTCTTTTTTCTAACTACTTTTAATTTTTTTTAAGGATCACATAGGTATACATGGACTAATGTCATAAAAATCCCAGGGCTAATGTTATAAAAACAAACAATTTTTTAGCCAAATTATTTAACGGAGACATACTTCAAATAGTCTTGAGTGAAGTCTGATAACCATCATACGTACAGAAGCAGATTAAAATCTCCAATGACAGAATTCCTCCTCATACTACAGAGTATGCAAGGGAAGAGAAAATACTCCTAAAAGTTAAACAGCCGAGAACACTCCTTAGCATCAGATCTGGGCAGGCTATTTTTCTAGGTACCCAACCCTTGTTGGGTCAGCACAGATTGAGATTGCGTCAGTGAAGCTGAGTTTCACAGCCTCAACCAGCACATGTGGAGTCAGCTGTGTTATGAACCATGTCTGAAAGCAGCAGCAGCAAAGGTACAATTGCATTAGATTTACCACATATTGTAACATGTCCCATTTTACTGCATAATAAAGAGCAGTAAAAAGCATTGTGTATCCAGACATTATTCACATAACTCAAGGTACTAATTTCGTCATATTGCTCACAGCATTGTGCAGTAGTTAGCAATGAGAAATTCTGAAAATGTATAAAGTTGTTTATAAAAATCAGTTCAATCATACTGGAAATTTCCTTCTAAGTTTATTTTGTACTTGCAAAACATAATATTTTCAACACAAAATTCAAAATGGTTTCATACTAAGAACCTCTCTCCAATAAAATCACACTTTGATTAGTAGTAGAGAACTATACATTGTACATTTTACTTGAACTGGATCCTTGCCTTGGACCTGTGTTGAGGAACACTTCTTTTGAACCGCAAGTGGCTGAAAATTTTTATGGATTCATTCTTCTGTGTCTAAATCATACTTTCAGAGTTGATCAGACTTGAAAAATAAACATGCCTCTGAAATTTCTTACTGGATATAAAAGACATACCTTTAACATTAGAACTCTCCAAAATGTTTAGAGTCAAAGCTGTTATTCTTTCTCCATTTGGAGGCATTTCCCAAACATTCACACACTACAGAGAGGGAAAAAAGCTTTTTCTTCCTGCTTTAAGCAAAAAAAAAAAAGTGTTATTAGAGGTTTTTATTAAAACCAGCAAAGAGTGAATGTATTTCTTCATAATACAAACTCCCAAAAGCAAGGTAGTCTTTCCCCATTTCTCTAAATCAATCTTTTAGAATAAGATATAAGCATTACAAATTAGCACAGTGTTCTGCAGCAGCAACCCAATTTGCCCAATCCAAGGTAAGTTCTAATACCGTCTTTATTGCTACTTGAGGGGAAATCTTGTTCCTTCACACAGAATAGATTTCACTAGCAGATGAGTTACAGAAGGGTGGTTTTCATAAGGCCCTTGAAATTTGTTTATATGTAACAGTCAAAACAGTTTATGAGAAATACGTAAAGTTATGAAAAGCCCCTTTTTTACCTTCAGCACATAATCTCTAAATGACCTGTCAAAGAAAAAAGCCTGGAGTACCAGTCTGCTTGCTCGCAAGAGGACATCAGTAGAAGCAAGGTACCCTGTAAATCCTGCCAAATGTACTCGCACCTGAACTTTTACTTTGTGAGCTCCAGGACCCAGATCCCTGGGCTGCTGCTGCTCTGCTGCACTGAGTGCCTCTCAAAACCTTTTGCTACTTGAGATGGCACATAAGAAGGCAGCACAGCCAGCATGACCTGCCTACTGATAAGGTGATTGACATGAAGGTGTGGTTTAGTAAGTCCTCAGGCTGAGGAAGACCTGTGACTTCCCTCATGTTGAGGAGACATTTTAATGATCTTTTGTTAAGAATTGGGCACCCCAACTTTTTCTACATCTGTACTCCAAGAGCAGGGATGTTTGCTCCACTTTTAAAATGTGCCTCTGCACACTGATTTGCCCCAGCCTCCAAAATCCACCTCTTTTCTTTGACAGGATCAAGGCATGACCCACTCTACCTGGCCAATAACATACTCAAGCAGCCAGCTAAATCCATCCCAATAGAAGGAATTCCCTCTCCCTGCCACAAGGCTCTGGCATGGGTATCCCCACACCTGCTGGAGATTAATGTCTGTTCTGAGGTGCCTTTGCAGGTCTCACTATAAACCATGTCAAGACAGATCAAGCACTTCCCATTCCTCTTCCAACGTACATCATCCTGACATCAAGCTAACCCAAATTATCTTGCTAAGTCTACAAAAATCTTGCAAAGTTTTATGTCTGCTTTCAAAGATGCTATGTATCTGGATGTTTTGGTCTTAGTACTCCTCAGCACATAAATGTTCCTGCTTTGAAAACAGTCAATTCACTTGCCCAACAGGTAGTCCATTATGTTTAAGAGTCTGTCCTCTGTTGCTCAACTTGGACACAACTCCCATGGATGTAATTAAAAAGTTTCCTCGAGTAAATGCTACAAGCATGGGTGTGGATGCAGCCAGGTATTTCTAAATAGTCTCTGTGAGCCATGCTGTGGACTTCTGCTTCTTTCTAAAATTACCTCTTAATAGGCAATGGGTGTGCCACTGAATGAACGACTAAGAAATTTTTCATGCGAGCCCTGGATTAGATGGAATGCTTGCCCTTGGTGTTGCAGGATACTGCGTCTAAGAGGTGGGTGTGCAGAGTATGCTGACCTGCCTGCTGAGAAAATGCAACTCATAACTTCTAATAAAAGCCCTCCCTTTTCCTACACATTTTGCAACCCAACTATCATTATATAGCCTCACTATAAAACAGAACTGCACAAGTTTTCAGAAGTATGAGGAATATTAGGAAGTATAAGTAAGCAAAACTCAAATATCTGATCAGAAATAAATATCTAATAAAAAATAAAAAATGCAACTCTGCTTTTCTAAGCATAGTACTTATGAGGCATACCTAGACATTCAATCTTATCTACACCTTTTGGGTAGAAGCATTCCAACCGAAAAATAACTTGGGAACAAACTCTCCATGTATCATATGCCCTAGAATATTATGTAGAACTAAACATATTAGTCTTTACTTTTTGCGGTTTTTTTTCTATTATTCTTACTACATTGTAGCACCTACTATGCATGTAGCAGTAATGCCTGTTACCAGGGATAATGATTGGAACAGTCAAGAAAACAAAGATCACTTTTAAAAAAGCCTTTGTCTTAAAACTCCCATATTTGTTACTTTTTAAAGACTAACAAAAGTTCTGAAAACACCTATCTCCACTTCATTACAGATATGACCTAAATGCACCACCACTAAGGAAGTATAATTTCTATGGTCTACCAACACTATTAAGACGATCTCTTATTTTCAAGTGGAACAGGGGGAAAATAACTACTCAGTACAAACCATCAAGACCAGCAGCAGATTTCTCATCATTTGAATCTAAAAAGCACAGTGCATTCCTAGTGACTGCTTCCAGCATAACGTGGCTGAACAAGCGTGGGAGTTCCTTGGTGATTTCCACAGGCTCCACAAGAGAGAAGTCAGAGCAGATACATCTGCCATCTGTCAAGTCAAAGCTTCAGACGAAGTCACCACCTGACCTTGTCCCAAAGAGCATCAGGCAAAAAGGGCAGAGTCTTCAGAGAGGAAACAGAATGCTCCCGTGTCAGCAGCACAGAACAGGGACTGCATAGAAACAGTGAAGGAACACAGAGCCAGGCTAAGCACCAAGAAATTACTAACACCACTAATTGCAGAGGAAGATCTCTGCATGAGGGCTGCCTGTGTTTCCTGGAAAATCATACATCTTGTATGTTCATGCTGAGTTGTTGCTCATGATGAAAGTTGGTTGCAGTTCACACACCAAACCACAAGTAGATTTCAACTAGTGTATTGTGATTTTCAGCATCTTGAAATTTAGGTCACTTACTGTGTCGCTAAATAGAAATCAGAAATAGAAAAACCCACGCCCCTCAGTAACTTTCATTTAAAGACAGACAAAAACCAAAGAAAAGCACACTATTAAAAGCCAGGAGTTTTGACAAAATCAAAGTGCATATCTGCTGTGTCTGGGAGCAACTGGTTCTGTGAGCATAAACGTGGCTCTGAAACAGCTATTCAGCCAGAGCTTCTCCTGCTCTTGAATGCTAGAGAAATGGCAATTTTATTCCATACAAAAGAACATATAAAAGGGCTTAGCACATTTCAAACCTCTTGTCAAATTCACAGGATGAGATCTACACTGTAATAAAAGAGACTAATAAATCAGTAAAAACAGCAGAATACAAAGATGAAGTTGAAAATAAAGACCTCATTTGATTAAGATGACAATTCATGTAGCAAGTCAGGTAGTTTTGAGCTAGTATTGATATACATATTTTAAGAGTATACAGTACCTTTACTCAAAAAGGCAATAGTTGAAACCCTTGCACAAGATCCTACAGTAACAACCATCAGAGAAGCCAAGGAGAATCCCAACAGGCCACTGAAGTGCAACCTGGAATGGTACTATGACAGATACTGGTGATGATCTAAAAGAACCTACTTTGCTACAACCAGGCCATAAGGTATATTAAGGTTTTGAAACATATTCACCAATTGAAAAAAAAATTTTAGTCCCCAATCCAGAAAGGTAGTGTTACTCCCAGCTCCTCTAAATGGTGTAAGAATAAACTACCAATGAGTTGACAAACACACAGCAATATCACACACATTGAACTTGAAAAGAAACACTATTAAAACAGACCCTTAGCACCACATACATAGGTCTGTTCTTGATTCCTAAAATCACCCCAGACCTCTAGAAGTCCAAGAGGGAAAACTGAAACAGAGAGACAACTCAAAAAGAGTTTAATCAAGCAATTTGCACTTAATCTAACCAGGGACTTCTCTTGTCAATAACACCTGGATGCAACCCAGCCCACCAGTGCAGCCCCCAATAGTAAACTCCCTATATTCTTTGGAGATCCTGTTCACACTCATTTTAAAGGAGCTGAAATCCATCAAGGACAGCAACATCGTCCTGACTAAGCATCTTGTAAATCAGGCCAGATTCAGACCACCTGAAAAGAAGAAGCTGCAGCCAGCATTGCCTTGTTTTACCTTGAACTCACAGAGACTAAGTGAATACGATTGGAAAAAGCTGTTTTCATGAAAACAGCCATCCATAAAACTTCAATGTTATTAACTACTTACTAATGTCACTGCAGCGACAGGCCCAATACCACAACAATTATCTTCATAGTCTCCAAGTGCAATTAAACACTTGACTGAAACTGAACTAACTGAAAACTGTTACTGGAGATTCAGTCCCCTTCTCTACTTGCAGATATTTACTCCTGTTTCTTCCCTAATATTGGTCCTAGCATTCTTGCAGTCCTACTTGGACTGGATCAGAGAACTAATGAGGATGAAAACTAGCCCAGTGGTGGAAATTACAAATCTGTGAACAAACCACTTGTGTTCAACCAGATCAGCCCATCTGCAAAGGGCAATGGCACAGCTGCCAAGGAGCCAGCGCCATGCCTGCTCCTCTTGGTGCTGGTGGAAGCTCAGGTGGACACTGGCTGTGCTCCCAGCTACAAGGAGGCACAGCTCTGCTGCATGGGCCATGGACAAGAGCCCTGCAGTCCTGGGCAGCCAATGTGCTCCTCAGTACCAAAAATGTGCATTCTGTCCTCTCAGTGAAGTACCAAAAACACAACAAAGGCAGCAAGGGAAGAAATTGGAGAGGCTTAACTAATTGCCAGAGAGGATGAGTCTCTATATTGTCGTGGTATTTTTTCAGATCCCTGCTTTTGCAGCACAGAGGCACCTGTAGTATTCCTTGTATCAGTGTCTCACTTGCAGAGAGGTGATGGTGCCGTGCACGGGGACACAGGGGATGACCAGGAGAGAGCTGAGGAGGCAGAGCCATGGCCAGGGGGAAGTGGCAGCAGAAGGCAGCACATCTCAGGAGTGAAATTGAGCTCTGGCATTGGTGACAGAAGGAGATGGTAGAAAAGACAGCTTAAGGGACAGACAGGAAAAACGGTAAACATGAACTCTAAGGTCTGCCATAGTCCCTTGTCCTCAGGCCAGCTTCAAAAGGCTCAGCATAATTTTCACAATGAGATACAGATAACTGACTAGAATGATCTCTGTTTTTAAAAATCTAATTTATTTCTTTTTTTTTTTACTAGTCACTGTAAGACCAGAATTAGGCTCTTGGAATCTGAATGTTCACACTGTTAGGATCCATGGCACCCCTTACACAAAGATAAACACAGCAGAAGCACTGGACCTTTGAGGTCATACAGAACACTTCATCCCAGATCCCTGGTATTAATGCAGGAGATGCATTATCTGTCAAAACAATATGGGAGTGTTCTGAAAGGAACAGGGTACAGCCTGGTACTGTACCATTAAATATTAACACAAGTGATAACTAATCTACTCAAGGTGAGTCAACTCTGACCACAGTTTTAACCATTTACCAAAAAAAAAAAAAGTTTAATAAATCAAGACGAAGCACATAAATTCTTGTAAAACATGCTATGTTATAGGTTTGTGAGAAAACATATATGTGAAAAAGATCCAAATTTTATTTTGCTGTTTGAAAAAAATGAAAATAAAAATTTCGTAACCAACCCTGAGCCTGCAGTTCTTACAGTTTCACAAAACCCACTGTTTTGCATTCAAACTGGATTACTTCCATGACTTCAGAAAACGAAATCAACCACTAACTCATTCATTATATATCTCCAAAATAAACTGCATTCTGGTAAATGTCTCTCTGGGTTTTCCAACTGCCTAGTAGCCAACATCAAATTTGAAGTAGAAACAGAAGCAAGAGGGTATTTTACAGAATAGATTAATAGTTACCTGGCTCTATCACACTCCTAAACACAATAAAAATTCACAGAAGGAAGAAAGGAAGAAGAAAGGAAGAAAGGAAGAAAGGAAGAAAGGAAGAAAGAAAGGCAGGCATGTTTCCTGCAGCTGAGATCCTGTATGTGCTTTTAGCCTGGATGAACCTGCATTATCAACAGGCTCACTCTCAATTACCTGTTTATTATTGCTGACATTTGGTTCTCAGCAACCTGTAACATTACATTCCCTACACAACAATCTGTTCATGATACGGAAATTTATTGTAGTTGCCCACTTAAAATTGCACAGAAAGGCCTATCTTCCACTCAGTTCAGCCTTACTGACACAAAGTTGTCCATGAAGCAGAAAGAGTTGCCATGGAAATAAAACCAATTTAACAGAGGCTGCTGAAAGACTCCCATTAATTAACCTGTTAGGGCAAAGCAATTTTTCCTCTCAATAATTGTAGTTGGTATTATTTCAACGACACAACAAGAAAAATAAACCTGCTCTTCTCTTTTGTATATTTCCTGCTTTAGGGAGAAAGAGATCAACAGACAGTCTTGCACTACTTTTTTATAATTCATGGTAGGGTTTGAACTGAAGGGGTGAAAAGGAATTAATGATCTGTGTCAACTTTGAGAACACAAGTGAAGGTCCAGCTATAAAACTGAATATAACTTGTTCCTGACAATAAAGGTTTTTTTACTTGTTTTGAAACAAAAAAGTTTAAAGTTTGTTTTCACTTCTGGAATCAAGACTGTCAAATTCTTTTGGAAACACATATCATGCCTGTCTTCACTATGTTGACAAAACGAAATGGTCCATTTAAATCTCAGAAGATAAAAGAAACTTTAAACCATAGAGTATAATAAAATACACATTTGTGAAGTAGATAACACATTCCAACTCTGTGTACAACATACTACACCTAAAAACTATATGGGCTTTCAATGAAGGAGTAACAGCTAATTTGGTTTCAAGCTGGACAAACTTTGTCTGCAAAAACAATAGGAAGGTGTAATTAAATGAAGGGAGAGCTAGAATATCCTTTTGTTTGGTAACAACTCAGCAACAGAACCCCATCTAAAAAGATACTGCATAGTGACAATGACAAGAATTATGCTGTAAGAAGGGACAGGGCATGCCCAGAGGCAAGATTTCCATTGCTAAGGTTCATTTGAAGCTTAATGCAGGTACTGTAACCAGCAGTATAATTCTACTACTAGCCTAGCAAATTTGATAACAACTAATCCATAATCACCAGGCACCAACAGTGTCTAATACAAAGCACTCGCCTTAGACCATCTGGATGTCTATTTACAGAGCAACCACTTTGTTGCTGTACCTAATGTAGATTTCATGATTGCAAAGTGATGTGGTGGAGGGGGAGAGAGCAAGGTGGAAAATGCACCCCCACTCCTGTGGATTCTCCAGACACAGGAACAGGGCAAGCTTCCCAAAGCTGCAACAGCACAGAAAGAACTGAAGGGACAAAGAGGTTAGGAGAAGGTGTAGAGGTTGTCCCATCTTCCCTCCAAAACTCTAACTAAGAAATCCAAGCTAAAAAAAAAGCACTAATGGTCTGGTAATAGGAATAGCATGTCTTGTCCTTGCTCTGTGGGCTTTTCTTTGGATAGTGGGACTGTGAGTAAACAGCATACAATTCACAAAACCCCCAAGTTTTTACACATTTTCAACCCGTTCATAAAAAGAACACAAACTTTCACAAAATTCATCGTCAAGGAGACTTAACATTGCATAATCTGTCTCAGTTTTTTAATTTATTTGTTAACTGAGAAATCAATGAACTACTACAACAGTGCAAAGGCAAATGCTCAACCTCTGATCTCCACTACCACAGTCACTAGTTAATAAATCCACTGCAGGCAAGGCCACACACATGTAGTCTCACATTGCTCTCCACAAGCCTGTGGAGTCTATTGCTGATAACAGAAATACAGGAACTCCAAGGTCAAGCCACCAGCAACTTGAGCATATTGGGCAAAATAATAGCATCTAAATTATGGATAAAGAAGGATTTGGGTAAGACAATTCCTCATTTCTTCTCCAGAAGGCTTCCCACAGAAGTTCGCAGGAACCATAGTATGCAACTAGATTCTTAATGTATTAACTAAAAATTGAATGTTTTCTTTATTTTGAAAAAACAAAGAAAAAGAAGTCACAGCTGTGAGTTCTAAGCATTCCGTAGCTAAAAACCCAACCAGCTGCTTTCTTTACAATTTCTTGGTTCTTGCTATCAGAGGAGATCAGCACAGAAAAAAAATACTATTCAGTCTTGAAAATCTCTTTTTGTAATAGAACTACAGCATGAGGATAACGAAGAAAACAACCGAAGAGGAAATAAATTGTAAACATGGACTGTGACCCCACTCTTAGCAAATGTCCGGGTGAAATAAGCACAGGAGGTGGGCTAGCCAGCTGGACGCATGTTTGTAGTTATGAGTAAGATAAATATGAGGCATTAAGCATCCCAGTCTCCCACCAGATGGATTAAAGAGAATGGTGTAGATAACATTCTTACTGTCAATCAAAAGCTGTACAGAATTGCATCTAAGTACATGAGAAATACAGCTTGGAACGACCCACAGCAATCCTTAAATTTGAACACATTCAAAATTTTAACACTTTCAGATTTGACCCAAAATGGAAACAGTTCTACTTCCACAGAAAATACAGCCTTCCTTCCTTCCTTTCTTCATTCTGCCTCCCTACACAAGCGTTAAGGCAGATATATCCCTTACAGAATTCTGGAGAAGTGACAGAAGCAAAAGAGCCAATTGGCCACAATCATGTCATTTCCATGGAGCATGTGAACAATTCAGCTGGACAACACAAGTGGAGAATATGAAGCAAAGCAGCAGGGATGAAACTGGATAGAGACACTGGGTTTGACGGATGTGCAGCTCACATCTCCTCGTCACCACAGGAACCAGCATATGGGGAAAATTGTTTATCAGCAACACAAACAAGCTGCAGAAAGAAAGAGCTGGTTTTCCTCTACTCCCATCTCCTCCAAGTCTAGAAAGAAAGATGAGAGGCAAGTATTCTCTTCCAGGGTAAAAGCAAAGCAAATATAAATTTTCAGCATTATTCCTGTTTTACATTCGGGGCCACATAAGGTTCCTAGGTAACGTGAGTTAATGAATTCACAGAAGGATTTTCATCTCAATTACACTGGTATCTAGCAAGGGGTAAGAATGCACAGGCTTTATCTCTGGCACCTACATTCCCTTAAGGCTATGCTTCACTTGATGTTCGCACCCCAGTAAAGACAGAAGCAATCTCCACCTGCACCAGCAGTGACAGTTTGGAGATAGGGAGGGCAGCAACCACAGCCACAGCAGCCACAGCAGCCACAGAAGCACTCCTGGCGTTCTATCAGGTATTTGCACCAGAGAGGCTGGTAAAACCCTAGGCTTTCTGTAAGACCCCTTGAAAGAGAGTGGGAGAGAAAAAAACCAGCCGAAATGCCCTGTCACACACTCTAAGAATCTGAGTGCTTATAAAAGCAAAGAAGGAAATTCCAGGTCCAGGCATGTGATGTGAAAACTTAAAGATGTTTGTTGCTGTGAAAGACACCGAGATAGGATAATCTCAAAATACAGACATAAAAAACCTGTCAAAACCAACAATACAAGGTTTAAAATCTGCCCTCACTGAACATACGAAGTTCTTCAAGTTATAGCCAAGACTTCACTCAAGCAACAGTAATTTTAATTTCTCATATTTTCAAAGATTTAGAATCCTTGTACAGATGCTACTTACAACTGATATTTTCTTGTGAAACATCAGGTACACTGACTGCTAGAAAATGAAAATAGAAGCAGACCAAAGCATGTAAAGCAATGGGGTTTTGTGAGTATAACACACATGGAGACATACTGTATATTGCTGCACTCTTCAGAAACACACTGAATCAGGCTGAACACTACTGGGCTCTGGAGACATGTAAGTCAGTGACAAATGGTCACTTTGAGAAAGAAGTTACAGAAAACCGAGCACACAGTAATAGCATCCTGTGACACTTCCCTGTAAAGCAGGGAAGAATAAATGCATCTGGTAAAGACAGGAGGCAGATTCATCTGTTTCTAAAACTTGAAGCAACTGGCATGGTTTCCCAGGCATTTCCTGCTTGTTTGCCTGCTTTTGTAAAGCCAAGAGGAAGAAGAAAAACTAAATTATATCAGCAAGATGATTGTACCCACTGGATAGTTGTGCACTTCAGCATGCATAGTGACAGGAAGAATATGTAACTGCAAATGCTGCATAACTACTGCAAATAATAATTTGTGTGACTTGGCAAAAACTCACAACAAAACAATAAAAAGCACACACCCCCACAGAGAAATAAATAACAGGTAACCCTAAAGGAAACAACTCCTTTGTTCTCTCATTTTTGAAAATACCTTAGGTGGAATTTTTGTCCTCATTATGAAAAGTAATTCAGTGGTGCTTAGATGGTCCACAGCAATACTGAAATTCCTTTGCTTTCTCCTACAGACATTGTGGATTACAAAAAAACCCAATTTGATTAATACATAACAACATACCTTCTGTGCAAATGAACAAAAATAAATATCACCAGACTCAAGAAATGTGACAGTAGAAAAAAGCGGTATTACATACACAGAGTTGCGTAATTTTTGCTTACTTAAAAGTAATATAAATTAGAGAAGCATCAGAGATTGCTTGAAGCTCACATGCCTACTTGCTACTGGTTGACAGTTACTTTTGGACTCACGTTTACAGTATGCCTTGAGGAGAATGAAGGAATGGAATTATTAAAACCCTTACAAGAAGACGAATGTCGAAAAGCGCATTTGTGGGAAAGTTGGAGAATGGGCAGCGGGGGCATGTAAAACAGAGACATGTAAAACAGAACATGACTACAGAACAATAAAAGAGCAAAGAAGTATAAAGTTGAGTTCCAGTACAATACAGTTGAATACAATAGCTCTAATGTGCCTTCCAGCCCACTTCTCCTAAACACTCATCATCAGCATACTTGGCTGTTTTGTATTCATGCTGATGTCCATGTGTCACTGAGGACACCACCCAGTCCAAGCTACATTTGCCATAAGCTCTTATCTGAGCTTTGACAAAGGTCAAAAAGATATGAGGGAAATGCTGCATACATCAACAGTCTGTCCTCAGAGCTTGGGAGAGTCCAGCAACTGGGGCTGGGACAGGAAAACCTGTCATGAGGAAGCCCACGACACCTAGCTTTTCCTTAGGCCTCTTCCCCTCTCTGCTCTCAGGTGCCTCACACACAACCAGCCCCCAGGTCTGACACAGGAGTCTGGGAATAGGGAAGGGAATGAATTTCTCCCACGCCAAAGCTGTGTATATGGGTGCAATGATGGCTTTTACTTTTGTACATACATAGCCCCACTCATTCAGCTTCTCACTGACATGCATTGCATACCCGTGCATTTCATGGGGAAGGAGTGGCTGAATCTCTGGCAAGAGGAGCAGGGTCTGTCCCCTCAGTACATCCCACTGGATGTACCCCTTTACTATACAGCTGTCAGAGCTGGAGGGCTTTTTGGAGTTCTCCAAAGCACAGTTTGAACTAATGTGATCCTTCACTGCAGTGATGATTTAGGTCACATGAAGGGAGACATTTTTCAGCTCATTCTCCTTTGCACTCTCTTCAAAGAAAGGAACTTGGTGCAGAGTTTACCAGCCTCTCTCTAGCCCTCAGTGGAACAGCACAACACAAAGCAACTACCACATTGTCTTACACGTGTTAAAAGTGATTTTATGCAGGAACATCCTTCTGTATTTCTTGCTTGACATCAATGTGTCACCATATATATTTTATAAATTATAATATATATATATAAATGCATACACACAAGTTTACTAGCAACAGCAGAGGCTTGAACAGACCTGTTGACCTGTTTCCAAGTAGGCTACTGTAAATCCCATCCTGCCTATAAATTTGTACCATCCCCCTCCCTCCTGGCTCAGTTTAAGGGAGGGTAAATACTTGTCACAAGCTTCTCAAGCTCCAGATATCCAAACTACATTTAGAATATGGAAGCAGCAACAAAAATCACAAGAGCAAGAACTCATGACCTCAGGTCATAACTGTCTAATGAGTTCAGTAATTGACACCAAAAAAATGATCAAGACAAACCTATCTACAGTTCCAAATTACTAGATACATCGAAATACAAAATTTGTAAGGTATCATCACTGCTTACATCCTCCTGAAACTACCAAAACTGAGTGGCCTGATATTCCTAAAATTTTCCACAGGAAAATACGTCATTTCACCTTTCTCTGTACAGCATGGACTTTGTGTGACTCAGGAGATGAAGAGTGAAGGAAACACCTTCCCAAAGCACACGAGAAAGGAGTGCCTTCCGTTATGATACCACAGGACAGGATGACACAACATTCAAAGATTGGCTCCACCCCAGTTACCAGCCCTCAGAGTCTCCAAGTTGAAGCATTTATTCCAGGACAAGAATTGTGGCTAATGTTTGACAATGGGTCACTCCTCCCAGATAGATGGCCAGAGCTGGAAAACATGGGCTGGAATGAAAGGGAAGAGCCTCTTTCAGAGGAGCTGAGTGTGCAAGCTACTTAGTTTATCCCTGGGGAAAATACTTAATCTGAGTGGTGCTTTCCAGCTCAGGTTGGATGCCACTTCCCTGCTGAAAATAAAGTGTAGCTTAAGTCCTCACATAAAAGCTGGCAATAGTTTAAAAACTCCATGCACGAATGAGTATAGTTGAACAGAGGGGTCTGGCTAGACTTCAGTGGCACTGGCAATGTTAGTGAGGGGAGGAAGGGAAAGTACAGGAGTGCTGTGAACACCTGGCAAGAACCTGGTGGAAACATCTGCCCTTAAGCCACTTGCTGTGAATCAGGATGGCAGGGTGCTGGATGCAATACAACTTAAAACTTTTCCCCTTTACTGCAAGCCAGGATTCACAAGTGCAAAAAAAGCCACATTCTATTCAGACAGAGAAGGGGAAGAAAGCCAACTAAGACATATTCCAGCTACAGCAAACATTTTCCCTGTGCCAGTTGTTGAGCCACTGTAAGTGGGATCCAAATTACAGATGCTCTCTACCAAATGGGAATGTCGTGAAAGCCAATTTAATGTATCAAGTGACGTATGGAGAGTTTTCAGGCTCTGAATCTTTGCCATAGAATCAATAGCTGGCTGTTGAAAGCCATGAAAACTGCTTACACTGGCCCAACTGACATCCTACTGAATACCACACGTAGGCTGTGCTCTCAGGACTTTTTTCTCTGCCTGCTCTTTGATTGCATAATAGCTGTCCTTCTTGAGATGAAAAGTTAAATTTATGAGCACGTGCCTTTCAAAATGCTATCCTCAGGGGCCATATGCATGCTCCTGTTACACAGATGGGACCAGAGGCTCCTCTCTCCTTCAGGGACCAACCAACAAACCAGTGGCAACACCTTGGGCATTGTCTACTCTGTGCAGAGGACAGGCAGGTCCTGCACCCAGGTCAGACACAACAACGCCAGGACAGCACACAGCTGGCAGCACATGGACAGCTCCCAGTGCCTGGCAGAGACAGCTGCTCTGGCTGAGCAGTGTGGGATGCAAAGGGCCATGCTTTCCAAACAGCATGTGTTGTTCACAGCCTCGGCTACCTCAGGCAAAAACACTAAGAGGAGTATCATAATGACACGTGAAAAACAAAACCAGCACAACTTCCAGAAACTGTTTGGTAAATCACGCAGGCTCCTGTGCCAACAGCATGGAATGCACTGAGATTAACGGGGATCTTCCAGTCCACCAGGAACAACCACTGTCACTGTCCAGGCTGTTCTGCTAGATCTGCGCTTCATATCAAGAACCTGTTGACTTAATTAGTGCTGTGTTACATGCCATCTTGAAAAGCCACTCAAAAATTTGTCTTAATAAATACCTGAATAAAACCTTTTACAAAGTAAACTGGTGTAATTTCCTCAGAAATCATGAGTCTGCTCAGCACTACAGACACTGGAATTTCTAGGACTGGTCCTCACAGAGAAACCATCCTCTGGTCTTCCTAATATATTATAGAATGCATGTGATTGGCAGTAGTGACAATCATTTCTTGCCATCCTTTATTGAATAAGCTTATGTGATATGATATATTCTCCTATGAAAGGAAAAAAAATGTATGTCATCCTAAAATGTGGCATATGCCATCATTTCAAAATACAATCTATGGAAAATACTGTCAGGCTTTGATTCATCTTTATCACATAACTTAATTTTTGGTGAAAAGGGCTATTAAATATTAGAGCATTTCTAATTCACTCCTTCCTGAAAACAGTCTTGATCAACCTTTTAATCCCAAAAACGGAGAAGAAACATATGCTCTGAGGCACAGTCCAACTGCTGCAACCCAAGAACTTTCTTGGGTTTGTGGATGTGTGTCTTTATTGGTCTATAATGGCTCATCTTTGCATCAGATAGTTTCTCTACTATTTCAATTACAGAACTGTCTCATGACATGTAAAAACTCGGACTATGAATACATTATTAATATCAGCTGACTCATTATGCATTTTTATGTCAGTCCTTGCAAAAGAAGTGTTTTCTAGTATGAAGAAAGATCATGTGTTGTAAAAATGATGATCCAGAACTAAGACAGATATCTACCCATGACCTGAGCCCAGATTACAAAGTGTCTCAGCCACCTTAGTAAAATATTAACAGAGTTTGTGGGTTGTCATAGTAAAATGAGAGGCTGCCCTGAATGTAATTTCATTTACGGACGTTCAGAAAATTGACATCACAGCTGCAAGGACATATAAAAAAACCAGCACAGTGTATTTTGGATTGACTGCAGGAACACTGACAGGAGCATTCTACAGGCTCAGCTCCTCTAATAGCACAACAGAAACTGGATTTTGCAAAGCACGCTGAGAAGCTTCTTTCTATAAAGTAGTTCTGGGAACATCTGAGAGATTTTATTTTGTCTTCAATTGGGTTTGCAATTCTTTTAAAGAAGCATGTGCACGGGAGGCTGTGCCAAGTGCCTGGGAAGTACTCTCATCCCCCTGGCCGTGCTCTGCACCCTCGCTAACATTTTGTTGTTTTTCCCTGGAGGAAAAGTGGCTGACAACAATGCACACATTACAGATGAGGTTTGGTACTTTGGAGGGATCCTGGGATCGGGTGTATTGGTAAGTATCTAAATTCAGACATTCCTACCTTCTTCCCACTCCCAGCCATGACTTGCATTACTGAATTTTCTCAGGACTGCAAATTCCTCTTTGATAAACAAATAAGTTATAAGTCATCCAAAGGTTTGGCAATAAGTAACTTAACCTAATGATAAGGAAAAAAAAAACCCATAGAATGATTATCTTTAAAAGAAGATGTAACTTGAATTCATCCCAATTCAAACTGTATTTCTATTATTTGTAGATGATCTTCCCTGCCTTGGTATTTTTGGGCCTTCAGAATAATGATTGCTGTGGATGCTGTGGTAATCGGAGCTGTGGAAAGAGGTTTGCGGTAAGAGAAAGGAAACATGGCAAAAAAAGCAAAAGCTTAATTGTTACTGATATATGTATCTTCCTCTCACAGTCATTGTGAGTCTAGACAGATGCTGTCTCGAGTGCGGGACACACAGCCCTGACATTTGCTTGAATGCTGGGAAGTGGAAACAGCAGGCAGTAAAAATTGTATTATGCCTCTGATGTTTTACCACAGGTACCAAAATGGTATGGCCTCATTGATTTTTGCTAGCACAAGATACTTATAGTTACTATCACAATTAAAACTTATTGCTGAAAGATCTACACTTTGTTTTGCAGAGTACAACAGCTCTCTCTTTAGACATTTTTTGTTGGCAGCTTTTAAAATTACCCTGGCAGTCAGACACTACATTCCCAACTCACTGCAGACCCTCAAAATTAGCTGTATCTCATTAGATTCACAGGAAATTTCAGGAAGGAATAGACCTCAGGAGATCACCTAATCCAACCTCCTACTTAAAGCAGTGTGGACCAGGCTCCACTTTGAATTTAGAGATTCCTTTCACACTAGAAAAGTTTCCAAAGGATACTTTCAGACACTAGTAAACATCCCAAACATTTTAGTTTAAAAATTAAATCAGAAAAGAAGTCTATTTCTAGTAGGAAAATATGTCCTTTTGAAATAATTTCTTTGGATCAAGTAGATCATTACACTTTTTAAATAAAGGAACAGATTTTCAATTGGAAAAAAAAAAGGAGAGAAAAACAAATAGGAAAAGGTTCCGGATTATGAGGTTGACCAAAGAGCCTTCCCTAAATTCTGTCTTTGATGCTGTCTTCATGCAATGCCAACAAAACAGGTAGAACTTTGAGAAAGAGGAAATGGAGCCACCTGTTTCTCTTTGTAACACTGCATGATCCATTTTCTGCAAGCAGTGAGGAGAAACTAGTTAAGCTTTGCAGAGCACATACCACTCCACAAGCAGCCAAGCACTGCGGTTTTGCTGCCGCTCAGCCATGTGGTGACCAGGGCCACGGTCACACACAGTGACCACTGCGAGCGCTGGCTGAGTGTGAGCCAACCTGCATGGGTGTGGTGCTGCCTGCAAAACAACCTGCCTTCTTTGCTGGCAAGTGTGTTAGAGTGCAGATGACTGGGAATATTAATACAGTCAAGTGTACCAAGTACACTGTACTACAGGACTCCTACTGGCCTTATCACCATCAGCATGACTGAGAACCAAATTTGGTCTTGTATGTTAGCTGAAATCCATTATTATGATGTCTACTACAAAAACATAATTTTTAAGTTAGCCCTATCGGATATATCAATATAAAAATGCATGCCAGCACTCAAGGCAAGAGTCTTTTGATGAGGTCTGAACAAAAACTCACATTGGACTTGATGATGTTAGAGATTGTTTCCAACCTAAATTATTCTATGACCTGAAAGTATGGGGTTTTTTTCTTCCACCTGTATCCCTTTAATCCAATAAAGGACACTACCTCTACCTACGAACTGTTAACGGCTACAAGTGTTTCAGAATTCAAGCACGGCATTAGTTCTTGCATGATTTACTTATATATTAGTATATATGAAAATTCTGTAATAGAAAGCCAGAAAAATAAAGACATACTTTCCCATCCATTTCAATTGCACTACTAGAGCTTACACTGGTAAGTACTGTGAGGAGATAAAGTATAATATGAAACCTAAAGGGAGACTTGGGAAGGAAAAATATAATTATTTGGTCCAAATATAGCCAAGATACCAAAGCTAACTTGTAAAGGATACTGTAGATTTTTTTTAAATGCCTTGAGTGGTCCAAGATTTCAGTCTTGCTTGCAGTCTCCTGGGAAAAACATCTGGCTGTGGGGGAACAGGAGTCCTCAAACAGGAGCCCCCGGAGGGGAGCAGCACCATCTGCTGCCAGCGTCTGCCTTCTCCTCCTCAGGGGCCTCACACGGGGCCAATGCTGGTAAAGCTTTAAAATACCAATAGAGGTATGCATTACACATCTACTATGCAATGAAACTAATATGCTTTAGCTGTTCAGGTGTTGACTATTTGACTATTAACAGCTGGATTTAGGAAACGTACACTGACATTAAGAGTGCACTTAATTGTTTGAATGAGAATCAAAATAGCATTCTTTTTCTCTTCATCAGATGTTTTCCTCTATAATATTTGCTGCCGTTGGAGTTCTGGGAGCCGGATACTGCTTTATTTTGTCAGCAGTAGCCCTAAACAAAGGCCCTAAATGTTACACTGGAAAAGAGTGGAAGTATCCTTTCCAGGATGGGTAAGACAAGGCAATCAGGAAAAAAAGATATACATGTTTTAAGTTTGTGATATGATTCAAATTCCAAATCCATTGTACAAAAATGGGAATTATACTGTTTGTCTAAATTACAGAAGATCTTAGAAGTGCCTGCAATGCACAGCAACACTTCATAAGGTTCAAGGGCACAGATGTAAAGAACAGTAAGTACTATCAAAACTACTGAGTTTCAAAGGGGCCAATAAAGAGAAATGCACAGCCTCCTCCTAGGTTATTCTTGGGATGATAAGAAACATATGGGGATAAATTCCACTTAGATGAATAGCAATGACACATTGAGACACATCTCAGAGTCCTGAAGGAATTGGCTGATGTAATTGCCAAGCCACTCTCCATATCTGAAAGTCCCGGCAGTCAGATGGAGCCCCAGGTGGCTGGAAAAAAGGAAACAATACACCCATCTTTAAAAAGGGTAGAAAGAAGGGCCCTGGGAACCATCGACCTGTCAGCCTCACCTCTGTGTCTGGGAAGATCATGGAATAGTTCCTCCTGGAAGGTCTGCTGATGCACATGGAGGACAGGGAAGTGATTTGGGACAACGAGCATGGCTTCACCAAGGGCAAGCCCTGCCTGACAACCCAGTGGCCTTCTATGATGGGGTGACTCCATCAGTGGATAATGGAAGGACTACAGAAGTCATTTATTTGGACACAATCCCCCACAACGTCCTGCTCTCTGAATTGGAGAGAAATGGATTTGATGGGTGAACTGTTAGATGGAGAAGAAAGTGGTTGGATGGTCGCATCCAGAGGGTGGTGGTCAGTGGCCCAGGATCCTTATGGACATCAGCGACAAGAGGTGTCCCTCAGGGATCCCTACTGGGACTGGTGTTATTTACTATCTTCGTTAATGACACAGATGGAGGAGGCCACCAAGATGATCAGAGGAATGGAGCACCTCTTCTATGAGGAAAGGCTGTGAGAATTGGGATTGTTCAGCCTGAAGAAGAGAAGCTTCAGGGTGACCTGATCGTGGCTATCCAGTAACTGACGGGAGCCTACAAGAAAGATGGAGAGGGACTTTTCATAAGAGCATGTAGTGACAGGACAAAACAATGGCTTCAAACTAAGAGTAGGTTTAGATCAAATATTAGGAATAAATTCTTCCCTGTGAGTGTGGTGAGGCACTGGCACAGGCTGCCCACAGAAGTTGTGGATGCCTGGAAGCATACCAGGCCAGGTTGGACAGGGCTTGGAGCAACCTGGGATAGTAGAAGGGGTCTCTGACCATGGCAGGGGGATTGGAACGAGATGATCTTTCAGGCCCCTTCCAACCCAAACCATTTTGTGATTTTATGATTATATTGAAATTTGATGGTATTCAAATAATTAGTAATAATAATATAATATATATAATAATAATAAATATAATCTATGTATAATTTTATTTTGGCTATGGCATTTGGAAGCTGCTTGTACCTCACACTCTGCAACTCAAACATGTTCACTGTCATGTATATTTCTCACTTAACCCCAGCAATCCCACTGCTCAAGCTGAAGTCAAAACAAGTTCAACAGACAACAGGGCACAATGTGCTACTGAGGAGAGCAGATGTGGTCAGAACAGAATGGCAAGGGCTGCGGTAAACTCCTCATCGCCTCAGAACCTTTAATGCAGTCTGCCTCAGTCAAAAGTGACCTGGCAGCATTTCTTGCATAACACACCAAGAAATTATACTTCAGGTTGAAAAGACAAAAAAAACCAAAAAAAAAAGTAAGAAAGAAAACCAGAAGTATACAGGTAGAGGATTATTTGGTCATGGGCCAGTGAGGGCTGGAAACCAACTCCCTTGGTGTCATTCTGAGAGTCTTTGGAAATATGCTCTGTTTCAAACATAGTTTTGGTTGCAGTCCAGAAATCACTGGACAAGAACACAAGCAAGTCAGCACTAAGAATAAGCAGAGTAAATATAGCCAGTGGTTAAGCAGTTTACAATCAAATCAAAATGTGAAAGTAGAAATTAGGGAAAATACCTTTACTTTAGATGAGGCATCTAGAACAACAAAAGCTGCTCTTTTCAGCTCAGTGGGCAAGAGGTGATTTGTATAATTTCATGATTTGTTTTGATAATTCAGTTGTTTTGATTTTATTACAATGTACTTCCTTGTTCCCAACTGTACTCTGAGGTACTGGATTGCATGCCCTGACCACAGTCCCCCACCCACCCCACACACAAAAAATGCCGTAATCAAGTAAAAGCAGCAAAAATGCCCCTGACAAAACACTGGAACAAATAAAACCCATTTGGCACACACTTGGCTAAGATCTTTTCTTCCCAAAACACTAGAAATGGTTCAATTGTATAAAACATATACTTGTCTCCAATTGTTCCCTTCTGATGTCTTGTTTTTTTCAAATCACTTGCTTCAATTCAGCTAGAAACTAAACTGAAGTCATATTCTAGATAAGTAGCACCAGTGTGACAATGGAAATTCTTACCGAAGCAAACAAAACCTCGGCCATGGCACAGCAGTGACAACTTCTCAGTGGTGAGAGACCCACTCTTGTGAGTTAATGTAGTCTTCTTCCTAACTATTTTGTTCTCCTGTAGGAATTACCTTGCTGACTATACATTGTGGGACGTGTGTAATTCACCTGAAAATATTGTCCCATGGCACCTGTCACTCTTCTCCTTGCTGCTGGTCATGAGTGGGATCCAGGGAGTGCTCTGTGGCATTCAGGTGGTCAATGGCCTGTTTGGAACCCTCTGTGGGGACTGCAAATGCTGCGGATGTTGTGGGGTGAGCAACTGATGAGTCTCCTTTGTTATTTCATGTACCAATGAGTTACATACACACCTCTACTGACAGTCTGAAAAACTATACTAGCCTTCCTTCAGGTCCATGATCGTATTTCTAACATAGCTGCCAAAACCCTACACTGTTGCCATTAGGAAATAATAAAATCATTTGAAAGTCACAGCAATAGGAGCCAGGAAATTACTTCCATGTTTTTATTCTTCCAGGGAGATGGAACTGTCTAAAGAACAGGAATATTGCAGACAACCCTCCTCACCTTGAGAGGATCCCTTCTGCAGCCTTTCCACAAAGCAGCCATCAGAGGCACTGGCTCTGGCTAAGAAGAGAATGAAGGGCTCTTCCTCCCGCCAGTGTCATGAAGCCCCGACTCCCTTTCCAGCCTTCCTGAAATCCCTCATTGTGGAATAAAATAAGTGAAATACAACTCTCACATTTGTATTTATTTTTGTAAAACAGCTTCCATTTAAAAAGAGGGTGTTCTCAGGCAAAATACAGTTTTGGGTTACAATTTATATTCAGGTCAGTTAGGTAGCTCCAATCTATACATGAGCACAAATGCTGTTTATTTATATTCAGATCAGTTAGGTAGCTCCAATCTATACATGAACACAAATGCTGTTTATTAATCTTTTTGCGGAAGTTCAATTTAGCTGTATTTGGCACAGTGCTATGAAAGAGACAATAGAGAGCTAGCTCAAAGGCAAAAATACATTTTAGAAAGAACTTCTAAAACTTTAAAAGAAAAAACTACTTCCCAAAGGAATCAAGGAGAAAATAAGAGGGATTGGAGACATTTGAGGGATTCAAATCAACAAATACACTTCTTTAAAAAAATTCTGAAACAAATTTTCACAAACCAGCTTGCCAGGCTGGATGTCTCAACGCTTCTCAATATTTGCCATATCTGTTCCCTAAAATTTTCCTCCTGAAATAATGATTCTGTGGCCTGTGCTTTCAGAAAATGTATTTCATCAACTATGTATTTACAGTAGGGATATCTGAAGAACTTACAAGTACTTAAAAGCACTGAAAGCTCTTGAGCAAGATGCAGAAATGGTAAACAGTTTGATACGCGTACTGAGAATTACACTGTGCAAGATGATAGATTGTAAAAAAACCTCTTCAGAAACAGCTGTGTGTCCCACCTGTTCTACTGCATCGCCCAGGAATTTGAGAGTACCCTTTATTTCAACACACACTGTGCAACCATCTCACATCCTTTCATCTGTGGTGAGCAGCTGTCCTGCATCTCATCTCACATTTGTCTTGTTTGATTTGTATGAAGCCTTTGGGAACATGGAATGTTTCTCATCAGTGTTCAGCAAAGGAAAGGGTAGCTGCATAGTGTACAGCTTTGATATATCAATAAACAGAGTACATAAATCTTTGTGGGAGATGGGATAAGAAATAACAGGCGGCAAGCTATGATACCTAAAACCAAAATCAATGAGCTACTTACTGCTTCTAAGAGCCACCCAACTACATGATGGCTTTCTAACACGAGCTAATATATAGTAGATACTGACACAAGGTGCACACGTTTCATCTTGTGAGCTGGACTGCCTTCACACCTTGACCTTCAGGTGTATTTAAAAAGGGTAAATCAGCCAGAACCAGCAGCCCAGATGAACTCACACTTTAAAGTGCCAACAACAGTGTTCCCAAATCTATTCAGTTAAGGCTAACATCTGAGGCTGTCCCCTAGCACTTAATTTCAAGGGAATCACACATCTGCAGTGTCAATTCTGCAGTAACTGGAGATTGTTCTGTGTTTTTACTTAGCAAAGCATCCAGTAAAATCAAGGAGAGAGACTAATCATAGATCCTCATAACAGAGAATGACGTAAAAGGTCAGTGGTAATTCCGGGAAAGAAGTCACAGATAAAGAGAGTGTAGTGCTAGGAAGGGACAGAAAGATGGTGGTAAGAAAGAAACCACAAACCGGGATAACTGAAAGTGTTAATAGACCTCAGGAACCCTGACCAACTTCAAGACCACACTCTGTTATAGTGTGGGCCACTACAAATATCAAATATCAACATACACTAATGCAGAAGTAAAAATCATAGTAGCCAAAAGAAAGAATATTAGTATTCTTTGTAAAATCTCAGAAATGCCCATGCTGGCTGAAGTTTCATTATTCACCCATAGAAATTGGCTGCTGGGTGACTGGGTGACCAGGGTGCTGAGAGTACGGCAACTTCGACATTGCATGGCACTGTTTCACCTGAGAGCTATCATAAAAGGATACACACTGGTTATTTAACAACTCAGATTACAACATGTGGAGTGTGCACATGTGATTTTGAGCCCATGCACTTCAGCAGGACAAAACTGGTTCAGCCCCTGCACAGCTGAACTATATACAGTTAGTTTGCTTTTTTGATTGTCTTCAATAAATAGATGGGAGAAAAATTATACATTAACCACAGGAGAGCGTCACCTTTCAGGGAATGATGAATTAACTGGAGAATCTTTGCAAAAGGTTCATCTCTAAAGGACGGAAGTAACATATACAATGTTGAAAAAAATTTGCTCAGCCCAGGACAAGGGATGTTTTCTCACATCATTCCAGTCCTGAATGTTCATCACCTGTCTCCAGTTCACCTTTAGCTCCTTCTTCATGGATTCTACACTACTCATAGTATAACCAGCGGCAAGGCAAACAACGTCAAACCCTGGAGCCATTCCAGCTCTCAGAGGGTGGGAAGGCTGACTTCTTCCAGTACACTGATATGGTGGGGCCTTTGCCCCTATATTTTAATTCAAATGTATATTGAATTGAATATACATATTGAATGTGTATATACATATATGAATAATTGAATATATAATATACAATATAAAACTGAACATTTTAATTCAAAATGCATGCCTTTTTCACAGAATAGTATGTCTGCACCTTTATTGTAATCAGTGTTTTACAGTTCCCTGGGAAGCCCATACTAAAACCCTCAAACCCACCCCCTCCCCCAAATAAATTATTTTAAAAAATCAATATGCATCCAAAATCTTTCAAGTTCATTTGTATTTTCTTCATGTAAGAGATCAAAGAAATAATTTTTAAAAAACCCAGAATAGAATCAAACCCAGGATACAACAGTTTGATCTGATTGCCGCTGATACAATCTGTTGCAAGGTACTAAAAACTAAGAACAAATGTTCACCCGTCATATAAAAAAATGAAAAAAGTAAATAAAATAGTTAAAGAACTAGTATGTACATGAATGTATGTATTAGGAAACAAGTTTATTTGGACAACCACCCATATTTTTCTGCAATTAAAATACACATTTATATCCTTCCCTTCCCCCAAACATCATTTGTTGTCAAAAAGTCAAACCAAATCCCTCCCCAAGTTACGTTCTAACAGTTTTACCAGAATACGAACTGTAATTAACAACGTCCCATTACTTCTGTATCATCAAGACTTGCATATGCCCCCTCAGGGATGGTCACAGCAGAATTGTCCAGCTGGCACATTGGTTATATTTATACTACAAGTAGACAGTGTACAATTTAGTACAGTAAATGCTCAAAACCTGAAATAGAACAGTGAAATATTGTCAGCAATAAATTTATTTTCATATTACATATGCTTTGAATACTGAAAAGTTCTGCCATAAGCCTGTTTAAAGCCAGAAACTTTTTAAAAAAGATAACTTTGAAAAATAGATTTTATTGTCATTACATTTCATCTGATACATCCTCTCCATAACAAAAATTAAAAGCTGACAGTGTAAACAATCACCTTTAATTTAACCATGATTTGTTTCATGACTGAATAAAGATCTAACCCAAGATTCTGGCAGCTGTTTCACCCTGAAGTGTTGCTCCGCACAACACCCTCCTGTTTCAGATCTGCTGATGGTTTACTATGAAAGTAACATGGAAACACAGTTTATGATCGCTTTACCCTTTTAAGGTCTTTGCACCAAAACACTCAACCAAGACACTCAACCAGAAACACAAATAAAAAAGGAGCCAAGCTTGCAGCGTCACAATTCTGATAAATACCTGATGTGATTTCACTAGAAAGTTGCATTAGATTTCCCTGTACGAAGAACAGCCTTTGGCTGACAACAATGCATGTGGCTGGGCAGGAATCAGCACTAGCTAACTCACAGCAGCTGCGAGCCTGACCTGCTCAGAATATCTTCTGACAAACTTACATGTTCAATGGTGCAGAGTTACTAGCAAATGAACAAACTGCATTCTCTAAACGTAATATGTTGATGGGCACTATCACCTGGATCACACCAGCACTCACATCCACAGCTGCTGCGGGATCATTCCAGCACCAATGGCTGTTGGCTCCTTATGCCAACTGAGCAGTGCTGGCGACCTGGCCTTGCAAGATGGCCAGAAAATCTCCAATTCTTCACCAACATCAGTCATGGCACTAAAGAACAAAGCCTTAGGACCATCTGTTTTTCATTCAGGCTGACAACCTGAAGAAATCTTCAAAAGAGAGAGATTAAACCTAATTACAGTAATATTGGTCAGCCCTGCCCAGTCCCCTGTTTATTGGAAAGAAATTTATGCTATCTCAACAGTTAGCAAAACTAGAAAAATAGTTTTAAAAAATCCCCCACTAATAACCCCTCTAGAGAATAAAAGAAACACAATGACCATTCTGCAATTAAATTCTGTGCAGACACAACTCTGCTGTTACATCTCTTCTTCTATAAAAAAACCCAAAAAACATTTTTAAAAAGCTACTTCTCACTATGTAATAAAACTTCACAACTGTAGGTCTTTGCCTAACATCTCTTTTTTCAAAATTTCAGTGCGCATGCTTTTTATTTTCCATCCTGTGACACCACGTACACTTAGCAGTTCATCATGGACATGGTCATTTACTATATTGAGTGCTTCTGTTATGTTTTTCACTGAACACTGGAGATTCATTTGCTATGTATCCCTGCCTGCAGCCATCCTTCACAGCAAGGATCTACATTTATTACCTCATCATTTCTCTTCCAAACCTACTCTGTATCCCACCACTTCATCTCTGGCCTTTTCACCTGCCTTCACCCAACCAGATGGAAAAAAGTCTTTAGGGGTCAATATTCCAATGCATCAGTAAGATCTTGTTAAGTGTTATCAGATCTGGCAAACACACATTTACACTTAGTGCTACATCTCTTCTTCTCTTTACATAGCCTGGATTAAGCTTAGAGAATAGTTATAATGCCTTTCATAAAAATACCTATTTTTCAATATAAAATGCTTAAATCCATTAATTATAAATAATTTCAAAATATTTAAGAATTTTCAGGACTTCATCTGCATTTCAGGGGAACTGCAGGCTTAACATCCTTGATGCCTTCTCAGTCCCAAACCTCTGATAAGGAAGTTTTGTAAGATATATAACAGGTAAACAGCACACAGCACATGCCTCGTGTCCTGTGCACCAATTATGGTAAGTGAAAGACATAAAAACTAAGCAGCTTTACCAGGTGAGTCCCAATGCTGCTTTAGCAGTGCCCTGATAAAGTTTCTGGGTTTTTTTCATGTATACAACTACATGTATTTTGACACTGTCAGTTAAAAACATTACTGAAAACAGTATGAGGAAGGTTTTTTTCCCCCTCGGTATGACATTAACAAGTTGTGCCACATTTTCCAGAACTGATTTTAAAAGAGTATTTTCACACTTAAGATACTTGCCACAGATTTTATATATATAAAAAATTGCTTGTTCATGTGTTAAGTTACAAAACTGTAGTGCTTAATATAATAAACTAAAAAATCTAAGATTTTTTTTTAAATGCTTGTTTATAATACATTGCTTTGTTTTTAAAAGGCAACAGTCAGTACCAGCCTGGTTTATTTTGTAATAATATTGTAGTGTAAAAATGTTGCTAAACAATTCTGGTACTTTGAGATTGGAAGTAATTATTTTCTGAAAACTATACAGTAATATACTGAAAAAAAGAAACTGCTATAGTATTGTTTGTGCCTTTACAAATATATAATGGGAATTACTATACTTGATATGGATCAGACTTAAACTGTATTCCATACAGAACAGCTAGTTACTAAGAACTAAAAAAGATTTTTAAGGCTTAAGTAAGTTGATAAAAAAAAGCTTCTGATACTATTGTCATAAACATAATAATAAACATGGCCTGATGCTTTGCACCTTTTTTGAACCAAGTGACCCAGTAGTTACCTTTTCTGATTCACAAAGGGTCTGTGATGTCAATCAGTACCCAGGAGATCAGTCAGGGATATGCACAAGCATCAGTCACTTTCTGTCCTAAAAGTGAAGCATTTCTGCCTGGTTTGAAAAGGTAAAAAAGTACACAGATGTGTAAAGTAGTGTGGGGTATTTTTAAGAAATACATATGCATGTATGTATTTTATATATATATAAAATATGTATTTTATCTTTAAATTAGTATCAATCAAATCCAGATAGATATTAAAATGACCATAAAGATGATGTAACAAAAGTCAATAAGGCAGTTTGTTGTATCAAGTATCTCTTGAGGATATTCAGATATTCTGTGTCTATCTCAAGAGGAAAAAGAAATCTGAATTGCACTGTAGGCCCAATTAGCATTGCTTGATTACAGCCAGGTAAGGAAGGGCTCATTTTTGTTAAGTACTGACTCCACGTCGTTGAGAATAGGGATCAAGTCTTCTGACTCTAGAGTCCCAAGATCAACATTTGTCCCTGGAAGACAGTCGAGGAAATCAGGGAAACGTGTTTGTTGTGGATTTATATTCATTGTTGTCTGTGTTATAGTTTCTCCTAGGAAAAGTAAAGAAGAACTTTTGAGGTACCAAACTCTTCTTGTGGGTAATTTAAAACAACATAACTGACATAAAAATTCTGATTCCCCCTTTCCCATGAGCACTTGTGAGCACTCCTATTCACCACAAATGTAATCTCAAAACTGTACTTAGATGCAGAGTACATGTTCTTCTAAGAATACATTTCACATCCTTGCTTTGATCTCAAAAGCACAAAAGGTCCCTTCCAGCAGTGCTCAAAGTACCCTGTTCTGGCCTTCCCCTTGGGAAGCAGAACAGTTTCAAGTTTATTTCCTGGTCTGCCCAGGGAGCAGCAAAGGACCCTCATGTACACCCCCATCCTGATCTCTGCATCAGGGGCAATGCTGTCCATAGGAAATATTTGAAAAAAGTGCTTTACAGCAATTTTGTTCTGTTAATTACTCTTTCCCCCCGTCCCCATAAATTAATAATAACAAGCATGAAAACCTTTAATAGATAAACCTTTCATTCTCTGCATAATCCTGAATTTCTGATGACTTCAAAAGGAAGTTTAGGCGAGGAAGTGCTGAGAATTTCATTCTCTGAAAAAAACCTTGATTTCCCAGCAATTTATTTCAGTATTTTAAACACCATGAGGACACCAACATAAAATAAACACATATCAAAATGTAAACTAGCTAAATACATTCTGTTTGAAGGCAAATCCAACTTTGCCACTGTAAGAGACTTACAAACAAGACTGATTTCCCAAAGTTAGAAAATGCAGTGATTTGTATGTGTAACCCAAGACCAGCTTTTTACTCCCCTTACCTTGGACAATGGTATGAAAACAGAAATTAAGGCTCACATTTTCCAGGTTTTACTTATTCCGTTTAGTATCAGTCTGAGGTAAAAGGGCAGAATCTGGATCTAAGTTAAAGCTGAGAGCCTTCTGGGTACTAAGCGCCTTCCAGGCATTTGCTCCCACAGTCTCAGTCTGTTCTCTCGCATAGGAAAGCCAGAGATTATCATTCAGGTATGCAGTGATAAAACAATACTAGTCATAATATGAAGTTATTAACTGGACTATAGTTTAAGCTAAATCAGAGTATTCTACCTGTATCCATCTCATCTACGTTGCTGAGGAAATCTTCAGGTGTCGTTGGTATACTGTAGCATCCTAATCCCAAGCCACTGTCTGTACTCTGTTCCCTGGAGTGGTATGGCCCACTACAAATTGAAACATGAAAAAGACTCAGTAAAGATGCTCTGATAGACACAGTTCCTGAGCACAGTGTTGGAAGAGAGCACAGTAGGTTATATATTAAAAATATATACTGAGTCATTAAGCCTCGTTCTCAACTGTTGGCCACCGATCAGCCAACATTGTATTTGGGTCACATCAGCCCAAATAACAAAGTAATTGAAGTCAGGCCACTCTTAAATTTTGAAATACACACATGCATATATAACTCTCTAGCTGAAGTCAGTTCTGACAGCCTAAAAAATTGCGTGTATTTATACTTAGGTAACATACCTATTCTACCTAGTCTTCTACATACACTAACAAAAGAATTAAAACCACCTATTACAATTTATTGCTTTTTCTAAGATTCCTTCTTGAAGCATAAACTGAAAGATTTCAGGTCAGCCACTAAGCCGTACCTCCTGTTTACAGTAAGTAAACAAAAGAAGATGATATAGGGACTATTTTAGAGAGACAGCTGTAACAGTCTAGAGAAAGCAACAGAAGCAACTGCCTAATGAAGAAGAATGAACTTGCCTGTTCAAGAAAGGATCAGATCCATTATTTGTAACAGGCCTCATGTCCTGTGTCATGGCAGGGGTGTTCACAGCTGTCTGAACAGGGACCATGTTTTCTGAGTCCATAGGAAGTTGTCTGCATAGAGCAGCTTCCTGAAAAGACAAATAAATATATAGGAAGGGTTATTCCAACAAGTGAATGCATAACATATACACAGAAAGAACTTAATTCTGAGTGATATCACTGATGAGTATTTGTTTACACTGATATGAAGAAAATCATGATGTAGACAGACACTGTCTCTCATACCCACCTGTGCTGGCTTAAAGCATCACAGAATCTAGCTGTCAGTTCTACCATGTTTGGAAGCCAGTCCTGTAGGTCAGCAACCATAAGGTACTTAATGTGTTACAAGAAAACCACTGGAACCAAGACTGTGACTCAATAATCTATAGAATGAACACTCTGCCAAATAATAAGCATTTGCCTAATGACCTATCTCATGTCTGCTATTTGCAGGACGACAAACAAGCAATCAGAGCCAAAGGAAACTTATTTCGCAACTCTTCCTGAAAGATAAATTCTTCCAGCATTATCTCTGTGACACACCCATGACATCTAGTGGTACAGAGTTCTATATAGAGGTTGTCTGACTCCAACAAAAATCCTAAAACCTTAAAATAATAAAGCTGTATCTGTTTTTAACATAATTCACGCAACTTTTTTTTTTTTAATGAAAGAAGCAAAGTAAGTGTTTCATTTAAATCCTAGTAGAAAACTTTTCTGCTCTGAATCAATCATTCAGTCTTCCTAGTACAGAAAGGATTAACAGGTTTTCGAGGCTAAAATATGATGCTTTACTATGTTTTCAATTAATTTTTTTTTATTATGGAGTAGTGGTCTGGTCTCTGTGAATAATGTAACACATATTGGTGCCCATTAATACAATGTTTCCTTTATAATAAAATTACCAATATATTCATTGATAAATTATAATTTACATTAGATGGTGTCAGTATTTAGAAAGTGTTAAGAACAAACAGTTTTAAGATTCTTAATAGCTTATGTATGATAGGTTATGTTTATGATTAAATTTGTCAAGTGACTATTTTAATGGTGACTTTTCTATTTAGAATTTAATCAGCTGGAGTCTGTGAAAATGTACAAACCTCAGAGAACGGGAAGGCGTCTTTTTTAACTGCCTACATGCAGATATTTTCAGTACTTTTTTAAAATATAAGAATGAACATCTACAGCCACATGAGATTTAGACAGGCCTTCCAAAGCAAAACACTTGTAAGCTGAAAGGCCTGCAGCACCCTAAAGAAAAACTCACACTATCAGTTACACAACTTAACTTCCTGTCTCTTCTTTGTTGCAAAAAACACCATACTTATTACAGAGTTAGTTGATCTACTGTCCCTTGGGAAATGGCACATCACCTCCCATGTCTTTATTTCAACATATTCCATGTTGCTTGTAATATTAACTCCATGTGTACTTTTAAAATGTGGAACAACAGACTCTTGCGCACTGGGGTCAGGTTTGTCTGGGGAAGAGTACTGGCTCCACTTTACATGACATATGTTCTTCTGTAGGTCATTTGTTCAGAAGTCACATTGCAATTTTGGTACTGCTACAGATGTCAGATTCCTTTGCTCCTTTGACATTATTACAGCAATGGTCAGTAGTAATGGATCAACTACACAATGCGCAAAGATGTATGATACCCTCTTACGTGCTGTTCTCTATTCTAAGCATGACTACAAGGTTTCTAAGAAGAATATTTGTGAATGTCCTACCCTAGGATAAAAGTCTGGCAAAAAATACCAGAGCCATCCTGCAGCCCTGTGAGTGGCAATATTACAGTCTCAGCCATGCCAGTGAGCTCTCAGTCTTTGAATGCAGGAGAGTCCCTCCCCTTTGGCCAGCAGAGACCATCTCTGGCATTCAGCTAACAAAGGACCAAATGCCCTTAATGATCTGCTGTATGGCACTATGACATACATAAACCCAAAGAAGATTTTCAAAATAAGTTACAAAATAAAATAAACTAAAAAAACCCACAGTATTCCGATATCACAAAGTCATGTCAAAACCTTCATCAGTGGTTATCTTCAAAACACTTTAAAAGCTTAACAGCATTGCAGTGAGTTGAATGATTCACTGCCTCAGAACACAGTTCTGATGTAAACCCTTTTCTAGCTATGCATGCCAGACAAGCCCAGAAATTTATTGTCACATTTCCTGGAACTCTCCTTGGCAGAACTGACCTGAGCTCCCTCCTTAGTTGCCAAACTCTCACTTCCAGTTGGGGGAGATGAGTGAGAGCATTATTATAGGGGGTTTATATTGGTAGCTGGAATTCCTCTTCTGCCAGTCCTCATACTTGCGGTGGAAAGCAAGAGATGTAGACATTGCCTGTGTCACCAGTAAATCACAACCTGGGCCAGTCTGTGCAGTGGAAAGAGCACAGCGGGGCATTTTGCTGTTCAGGTTGTAGCAGGCCAGTAAAGGCCTACCCTGCGAGGACAAAACAGTGATAAGTGTTCCTCTACTGGTTCTTCAGCCTCTTCTGAGCCCCTGTAACTTTCTGTGGAGGACTTATGCAATAGGATCCCCTGGACCAGAAAGAAGCCCCTGAGAAGTGTTGCCTTTTTGGGACTATTTGTACCCTTCCAAATACAGTGCATAATGGCCCTGGTGCACACAGAGAAGTGCTGGGGCACCTTCCCTGCAGGACCTTCCAGAGATTTCTGACTGACATTACCTCTACTGACTTCCATTTCCAAGAAGCTCTTAAGCAGCAAGCAGATTCTCTCTTTTCCTTTGGAAAGCTGGCAAAACCAAATTAGTATAAAAGAACATTAACTCTTTATAGAATGACAAAACTGAGCAAGGAAACCTTTAAATAGATGCTATCATACTGGTTTTCTGAAATGCTGCCCTTCTTGCATGTACTCAGTCTAGAGTTCTAGGGTTTTAGCAACTACATGAAGAGGAGGACAAAGTAGGAGAGAAATTCCCTAAGACAAGAGCTTCCAGAGCTATGACCTCTTCCCAGCTGGGCATGCTGCTCCACCCCAGCAGCTGCTGCCAGGAACGGCTGTGGGGAGCCAGCAGCTGCTACTGGGCTGAAAGGTTTGTGACTCTCCAAAGAATCCCTTCCCTCTCACTCAAACACTCTGCACCTCCTCACAGCTGCTAGCAGCAGTGTACACCCTTACTCAGCATTTTCCCCTTAGATAGGTTACACTAGAAAAGCAAAAACAGCAACAGAGGGACAGGACAGGAGTAACTGTACTCAGACACTGATGACCCGGGGGGTTCATTGAGCCCTCAGCTGCCAGGGTTCAGGATACTGAGGTTACTGGAAGGAAGTTCACAACATCCTGTTAGGAAGGAGAGATTTTGCATCTTGCTTTCCTCCCTAAGACTTACACCAGTTCTAAAAACTTTACTAATGCAAAGTGATGCTGTACTGCTTCATGCAATGTGGAACTTCAACAAACACCATAGGGGCAGGGTGGTACTGGGCACAGTAGGCGGAAGTCTTGATTGAGTACAGCACAGCTGCAGGGTGCTGTGAATGTATAGGTTTCAAAGCCAGCAAAGCAGGAAAACCAGCCCTTGTGTTAATAGCACAACTGTTTTGAAGCCTAATTTGCTCGTCTTGAATCAAGAGTAGAGCCAAAGAGTAAAAATAGCTAAACATGTTGTTAGCATAATGACAATCATGACTAAGCTTGTACCAGATATCCTCACTCCGTTCTCACACCCACCTCTACCGTGAGATCCTGATGGTAAAGGAGAAGCTATACAAGACTTGAGACCACTGCCCACATCAGAGACCACCACCTTAATCTTGTGAAAGTTGCCATTTTTAAAGGTACTTAGAACTGTTAACTGCAGCATTTGCAAGGCCACAAATAATGATACGTTTCTTGATAAAGTGTACTTCTTTCGTGCTGTTTCTGAGAGAAACAGGTTATTTTGTTTTTCACTAAGGAATCCGATTAATATGCCATGCAAACACAACATCACTAGTAGACTTGTCTGTAACAGACGAAACACAATTCTTAAAACTTTGTACAATATGAGTCATTATATAGAGCTGAAACTTAAGAAATAGAACAATAAGCAAAACATCCACAAATAACCAACTCTGGAAAGTCTTCAGATCAGACGTACTCATGTAAGATGTGAATGTGATTTTATTTTAACTAAAAGGCAAATTAAGAGAGTTGGAATTGGAGTCAAGAACAACTCCATATGTTCTGCCTTTATCTTTAGTGAAGTATGAACATGGTCACCTATGCAAACCAAGTTAAACTGCGAACGAATCGGTGTTAGTTGCCCTAGTTGCTTATGGACAGACACAGAACAGAATCTGGCCCTTACATGACTATTAAGAAAGACTGGTAAGAAAGATGCCAGGTCTGTAACTTCTGACTGATGGCCATTCCGTGTTCTCTTCAGTGCTAGTTTCAAGAAAAAAACTGAAATTATATATTTATATTATCTTTTTGGTTACCCTTCTGTAAAACCACAGTTAGTCTTGACATAAAGTAACAGAGCTATTAACTGTACTTGTTAAAAATTTGGATGCATTCAACTAAAAGCTCTTGAACAAAGTAAGAGAATCTTTGGTGTTACCTGTCGCAGTAGCTCCTCCTGACGCATCCGAATTCGCTCCCTCTCCATCTGGATTCTCTGGAGCCTCAGCTTCTGCTGCTGCTGCTGCTGCTGCGTGGTCAATGCGCTGGGCAGGGTCAGCAGTGCAGGGGGCTGCGGGGGGCGGCTCTGCTGCGGCAGGGCTGTGTTGGGGGGCAGCTGGGGCTGGGCATTCATGACTGTGGGAAAGACGAGAAATCATGGCACCTTGGGTAGGACTGTATTTTCAGATAACAGAGGGCCCAGGACACATGCTGCTCACTTACAGGGCTGCATTATTAGAATTACTGTACTTCAAATGATTGATAGAACTACTCCATCTGGCAAGATCTGCACTAGCAATTAACTTAATAAATGATTTTTCATGTTCTGAGTGTATAAAACAAGAATACTTACAATAAAATAAGTATTTATATTTATCCTGGTATGTTTAAATATTTACCTAATGAACAAGTAAATAACATGAAAGGTTTTTTTAATTGAAAATTCCTAAACGTGTGCTTATAACAGGCAGTAAGCTAGTAAAAATACTTCAATTTAACATTTTCTTTATTGACAGATTTAAATCAATTATAGTAAGAATAACCACCAGAAGTAATTTCCAATTAACAACTGAAACCTTTTCTGTTAGGATATTCAGATTTGGAAATGACCCATTCATCCCCCACCTTTGGTAGGATATTTACAAGGTTGACAGGGGAAGAACTCCATAGATGGCAGGGTTAGAAACAGGACCTTTAGTAAGCAAATCTGAGTTATACCCAGGTAAACCAGGTAAACCCCTTCACTTGCTGACAGAAGGCTGTTGCTGAGCAAGTTAATGCTGCTTAGATTGTTAATGGTACTTAAATCAGCATCACCTTTTCTGATCAAATTCAGAAGCTATAAATCAGAGCAGAATTCTCTGTGCAATGGACATTTTTACGGAAATTTTAAGTCTGTGTAGCTCTCTGTGTGTCACTCTGGTGCCAACATGTCACACAGCTAATAGAATGCCCTGTCACCTCAGGCAGGTACCACTTGGCCACGGAAACAGAACCATCCATTCCCTCTAGAACTGTTTCCCTCTTAGTACTAGGCCTGGGAAAAAGAGGAGGAAAATGAGACAAGAAACTGCATAGCCTCTGTTTGTGCCTCCTTTTAACTTTTGAGTAAAATATATCAGCTCTCAGCAATGCAACTCAAAAGCTGTCATAAACTGTGGAGGGAACTGTTCCTTCTTTTCCTTCCCCATCTTCACATTTCCAGTAAAAACAGACACAGTTTTTAAAGCCAGTCTGGATTACAAGTGGGAGCCATGTACTGCTTTAAAAATTAATTGTCATTTTTGCAAGGATTCTTTCACAAAAGGGGCAACAGCATAATTAACAGAGGTCTTACCTTTTAACAAGAACACCTCAGATACTAAGAAAAAGAGAGACAGTATTTTTCTGTTCAAAGGACTAAGATTTTTATCTTCCTGATTATCTTGTCCTCCTTGTTCTTACCGTATGAGAACTAAAGCTCAACCCAGTTCTGTGTTTCAAAGACCTGAACATGTTTATGCTGTGCCCATGTCTGACCTTGGAGAATACAGCACATGTGACTAGGGGGCAGCTGGGGCTGGGCACTCATGACTGTGGGAAAGACAAGAACTCATAGTATCATGTAAGAAATGCGTTGATTTTACAGCTTGGATCAAATGTATGATACCCATACAATTCAAAATACTGAACTTCACACACTCTTGCCAGTTCCAAGTTAAAATTTTTATGATAGCCAGTTTTCTGTCAGATCAGGTACTGTCTTGTCTTTCTGCACCTGCAATAACACTGGCACACATTCAGCCAGCATAAACTTTGTCCTGCTGCTTTTGACAGAAATATTCACATGTGCTCATATCAGCTCTGAATTAAATTTTTCCTCTGGCTGATCCTGTATCACCCAGGTCCAGTATGTAGAGACTGTGGAACCATATGACAGTGCAACTGTGTGATATTTTAGCTTCAGTGGCAAATCCAGCTCAAAAAATAATCCCAAGTTAAAAGCAGTCCTGCAGTAATACAACCTTTCCATGGAGTCAGTGTATGTGTGGTCCACAAACAGCTGTGTCCACACAAATGTCATCACACTTCCACATGAAAACGGAATGCCACCATCCACCACCTCTTCCACACTCAGCTGCTCACTCCTGCCCTCATGCTTCCCCCTTTACTGACATGGCAAAAGCATTTTTGTGGCCACACAACAAACTAAAACATAAAAAGAAGATATTTCTGGCTAGATCAGTTCCCAGCAAAAATAACTGTGCAGCCATGAAACTAGTTATATGCAACCAATGTAGGAGTCCAGATGGGAAAATAAGCTGTTTACAGGAAAGACAGACGACAGCCAGCACTCGGCAGTAACTTTTCAGTCGTAAAACCCCAGAAAGGTTACCAAGTGCAGGGCTGGGAGGAGAAAGGCAGGAATGAGAACTGGGTGCAGAACTGGGTGATTTTATAATGGGAAAACAATATATGGAACCACATTTTAAGATGCAGTGAGTCTAGTCTTAGCCACATTAAAACATGTAAGAAATATTCTAAGTACAATTACATAAATTATATCAGTGTAAACCTGGTTTTAAATTGCCACAACCATAAGCACTCGGGAATTTAACTATTTCTCATCTGCATAAGCATGTGCTTACATTTTTGGCATGTTAATGAATAGAAAACCATGCTAAGAATGGCTGAATGATCATGACAATATAGGACGTTCTCTGCAAGAAAGTTGTTTGCATCTAAGCAGCAAATAATAGAACCAGGAGAAGTTGAGTAAAGAATAATAGCCTGCACGGTGTGTCTGGGGTGCATTCAGGATTAGGGCCTGAATTGCAGGACTATTTGTCATGGCTATTTATTACCTTTGCTATACAAAATACTCCCTTCTTCTTCATATTGTATCTCAGCTGAGATTATACACGCAAGAAGGGAAAGAACAAGACAATGGGCAAATACGGAGGAATACTTCTCCCTCCACAATAACCCTCCAAGTCATTTCTTCTCATGGGGATGGACAGAATATTTTGGTTCAATGAACTCTATACCTTGAAGTAAATTACTTTTCCTTCAAGCAACATTCTCCAGTGTTACATACCACCAAGGAGCTACTGAAAACTCAGTACAATAAGCGAAGTCAGCATTCCCATGCCTTGACACTAGGATTATAGAAATTACATCAGACTGAATCTCCTACAAGTCAAGTATGCTATAAGTATGTGATCATACTTCTAAGAAACAACAAAAACCCATTCTGCTCCCAAATGCAGTTATTTATATCATCTGGGTTAGCTAAAGCTGTTAGGCACAGTTTTACAAGTTTGAGTCACATTTTTCTCCAGAATATACTGCTTCAAGGAAATATTCAGGCAGCTCTCCATTCAGTTTGAATGCTTCCATAACAGCCCGAACAGGAGAGACTCAGAAACACCAAGTAAAGAGGAGTCATGTGTCTATGCTTCCAAGCAAGAATAGATAGTTTTGTTGAGGTATCAGAATATTTATGAAGCCTAACTTAAAATGGAGCATTAAATTGATATGGTAATAAATTTTTTTATTAATATAATTCAAAACCAGTCTATAAATATAAAGATGCTAAGGCCCAGAGTTTGATCCTACCAAATGCATACAAGCATCATTTCACTTGAATTATTCTTGAGTGCCATCACAACAGTGTCCCACAAGCAAATTCAGGACATATATGGTCTATTTTGTGAAGTCAAATCTAGTCCAAATCTTTCTGGACATGTGCATGCATGCATACATAAAATGTACATTAAGTTAATCTGACATCGCTCACAACAAATACTAACTGAAAATAAAACCAGTATAAAACACAAGACTATTAGGTGATTCTTTTTTCCTATCAATTACAGAAAACAATTAAACCAAAAACTGGAGTATTCTGCAGCACTTCCCCCAACAACTGCTGCAATCAACTGCTCTAAAAATATATCCTAAAGTCAAAATGGTACATGTGAAGTAATAAAATAGCTGAATCTGGGAAATTTAATTACTATTCAGAGTAAGTAAATCTTAGCAGATTTGCAAATACTCCACTGAAAGGCATTGAAATTATGATGAGCAAGCCTTCAGTTAATGTGTTAAGTGTAGGGCTTTCTTACACCAGCAATACACCCATGATGGCATGAGGAACGTGTCCTCTGCAAAACAGCCTGCCCAAATGGTGCCTCAGCCTCAGACATTTGAATAGTACTGCCCATCACCCTTCTGGGGGCTTCTGGAGCCTGGGCCATATGACATGCAGCAAATCATCTCTTGTTTGAAACTCCCACAGGACCATGAGGCCAAGGACATGCTAAGCACAGAGACGAAGGGCTCACCCTCCATCCTTGACCAACTGCCACCCTGAGCCACTGCCACATTCCTCAGCACAGCTCTTGGCCTATGTTAGGTGATTTGGGCACTAAAAAGCCTCCATACGGTTTGTGCACCAGCAAATACCCACAGACAGCAGATAAACCCTTTGTGTGTGTCACATTGCCCTGCTTGCTCAGCTCTCCCCACTGCGCAGGACGCCACCAACCCACTGCCTCATACCAACAGCAACTCCTGAGCTGGAGGCTGTGTCTCAACGTGCACACATGCTTGCCCACGACTGGGGTGTCACACTAAGTGACACATCTCCCAGGACAAGAGAGGGGTGCGAAGTGTGCTCCTGAGGAGGCAGAGTATGGGAGAGAAGCTCAAAGACCTGTTGCCTGCAGAGGAGCCACTGCTGCAGCTGGGCTGGACCACGCTCTGCAAATACAGAATCACCAATGTGAAGGTCTCACTCTGTACACAGGATTGAGCACAGAAGATAAGTAAGAGAAAGGAGTGGAAAGATTTTATTACCTCAGTGGAAAAGGTGTACAAAAATGAATGGGATGGTATTACTGGGAATAGTCCCCAAAAGTAATACAGATGGAGTAGATAGACTACAGAGACAGTAAGACCCCGATTCAAGACAGAAAACATGCACAGAAAGGAATACCTTGGCTCTCAGGAAATATTGTTTCTCACAATAAACTGATAATAAAATGTCTTCAAGCATCAGGGATGATCTAACTAAAACATCCAGAAAAATTAAAACAGTAATAGCCAGTCATGCTAGAAACTATACTTGTGCATATAAAGTACACATGCATACTATAGAAAGCATAAAGTGCATTGGCTCCAGTTAAAGGAGCTGTGAATTCAGAAAGGGACAAGGTCACTGAGAACACAGCCTGGTGACCACAGGAAGGTAGTGGTGAAAATTTTCAGATTGTACACAATAGTCAAAGACTATGAAGGACAGAACCACCTTAAAATCTCTGGTGACACAAAACCCTCGGGCATCTCATAGTTTTTGTTGATATCAGGCATTTTCAATGAAGAATTTTGCAGCTGCACAGGAAAGCCCAGCACTTCTGATATTAAGCAATCCAAGGACATCGTGCAGACTTCTGATTTTCCAAGACAAATTTCTTCCCATTTATGGTGCTAAGAATAGCATCCAGCATTGATATCCTCCAGACAAGCCAGGAGTGAAATACAGTGAATTTTAACATTTGAATTCTATGGTTTGTTCACGACCGAGATGAGATTTATTACTGATGCAGATCAGGCCTAGCTGCATGGACCAGGTGTGAATTAGTGCTGGGCTATCTCCAGGGCCAGTCTGCATCTAAGGGCAGCTTTACTACCTGTAGGTGGTGCAAAGCCCACACTAATAAATCCTTCTGGACCTTCTGGAAAGCACATAGGCAGATCCAAACCATCTTTGCAACTTGCTTCCAGAACCAGGTGTTCTGTAGAGTACAGCACAGATTGTCATCCCACGGGAGGTTTAGACTGGTGGTTAGGAAAAATTTCTTTGCCAAAAGGTTTGTCCAGCTCTGGCATAGGCTGCTCAGGACAGTGGTAGGGTCCCCATCCCTTGAGGGATTTAAAAGCTGTGTGGTTGTAGCACTTGAGGACATGGCAGTGCTGGGTTAATGGTTAGACTTGATGATCTTTGAGGGCTTTTCCAACCCAAATGATTCGATGATTCTAATTCTATCAGACCTGGGCTAGATCTTCATACAATTTCATATGCAACACTAAAGGTAGTGTCAGGTAGGTTTTGTCCTGCAACCCTAACTACTTGGGCAAACCCCAGCATCCAGGCAGAACACCAGTCTCTTCAAAAGAAGAGTGGCAAAGTATGATGGTACAGTTGTTACAGGACTAAGATTTCTTACTGCTTTAGCAATTTTCACTGTGTCAGTTTTTCAAACAACAAGAAAAATAATTGGAGTAAGCTGAGTTGCTTTGCTTAAGGGTAGAGCTACAGGGATATGCATAGGGAAAACAGAAAAATATTGTATCTGGAATACTTTTAAGCATGCTTGATAGGTCTGATATTGTCTAGACTTCAAATTAATAGTGAATCTTTAAATACACTGATAGAATCCCAACAGTGGACAAATTACCCTTGTGGTATATACATAAGCTTAGTTTGTGAAAAATATTTTACCTAAGTGCTTTTCCTGGAACTGCTCAACTGAACCAGAACTGAACCCAGACAGTAAAAGTGGGTTGGTATACAGCTGGTAACTCCTTGTCACTAAAGGTCTGAACAAGGCCAGTGAAAGGAAAGTCCTGTGTCAGCCCTAGTGAGCAACTTAACGAACAATGACATTCTACAAATCTCTGTTCCTTGTGATATAATGATATGGCATATCTGTTGTGCTATTTATGAGGTTTTAGTAATGTCTGCTTTAATTTATATTTCACTTCTGAATTTGTATTTGAATGGTATGAGGAACGTAATAGAGTTTGGATTAAAAAAAGAAAAACCCGCAGTTCACACTCCAGCTAGACTGCCCAACACAGACCCTATTCTCAATACATTGACACCATCAGACACAGCAAGGACCCTTGACAGCTCCTCTCAGCCAGAGCTCTGCGGAGTCTGGGACCATGGGGCTGGTTTTGAGAGGTCAAAAAGTTGCTAAGGACAAACAAGTGGTCTTCAGTAAGCTTCAATTCACTAGGCAGGGTCTGGGACTCCAGTGTAATATTTCCAAAGTTCTGCAAAGAAAAAAATATTCAAAAGCTCAAATCTACCACTCTGTGGTAAAGGAGACTGTGTCTAACATAAGAGGAGAAAAGTATTCATCATTACAGCAGACAGACTCAGTGTGGCCTTGAACTTGGTTCTCTTGGGGAAAACCAAATTTATTTTGCAAAATGAAATAAGTCTTTTCAATAAACACCCATCACACAATTATCCAGCCCAAATGAAAGCAAGTAGAAATATGGAGCCAAGTTCCAAACCCGAACTATGTGACCACAGTTTCATTGCAGTCCATGAAATTGCAACTATTTAGTTTACATCTCAAGTTAGACCTATGTAGTTTTCTTTTTCCAGTTAGATGAAAAATAAAAGAATTTTATTGCTTTTGTTTGCTTTTAAATTAATAATGATATTCTACTGAACTAGGTTTTCTGACATTGTAGGAGACTTTTCTGTTGATGACTTTGCTGGATATATACTAAGCAAGGATTATTTTGTGGACAAGAGACTCTGCAAGTTGCAGAAGCCAAAACATGCAAGTGTCAATCATTTTTGACATATGCATTTAACTGATTGCACCAACTTTTATTATTTAAGTGTCAGAAGTGTCTGGATGCAACTGTGGAATTTCTGCTCTGTTTATAGGCAGCCCAGACCCAAATTCAGATGAACTAGCCAGAACTAGGTCTCATGCAACACGGGCTGATGAAAAACAAATGTCTACAAAGGTTAAAAAAAAAAAAAAAAATTAACCCAGCCATACTATGGTTCTGATTTAGTCATGACACTGTAAAGAAAAAAAGACTGGGCTCCCCTCCTTTTCTCTCTCCACTTCAGCCAACAAAGAATTGCTTGTTTCATTTATTTCCCAGAAAGAAGCATTAGCCTTCCAACAAGGTCAGCAAAAAATGCTGCTTTTCAGTTCTGGTGCATTTTGTTCCAAAAATCTGTAAAGTATTAAAGCAAAAAGTTGCACTATCCCAGTGCATAGAGACTCCTTTATTCAGATTTCTGAGCTGAAAATAGCTATATAGAGATTTCTCAACAGTTTCAACTGTTAAGGTCTGTGATATTCACATTTAACTAATCTTTCCCGTCTTCAATGATTTAAGATTAAGAAAACCCATACAAACAACCTGCAGGTGCAACATCAAAGCTATGATTTAGCAGAAAGTTATTTAAAGATTAGAGATTTACTCTGCAAGCACTTTTAACAATAAATCAGTAACAACAAATTGTGATGGGGGCTGCTTGAGTAGAGAGACAGCTTTAATGCTAATGACTAATTACTGATGACTGTTAGATTTAAAATACTTAATAAATTATTTTTACTTTTGCTTCATGCAATCTTCAGCTTTTGCTTCATTCACTTGGAAACTATGGAAATGACCCTCCACTCTTGTACCGGCATATGTTTGGATTACTAACCTTGAGGGGAAATGCTTACACCAACAGGAACTTCTTTGTGTCAAAATTTAAAATGACTAGAATTTGAAAAAATGCCAACGTCTCTCTCGAACACATCAACCTTTAACATTTCAGATTTACTAGATGGTCAGTTGCTGGTTTAAAGGTGTGTGTCCTTTGACACAACTGGATTTAATTTACCTGATACTGAAGTTAACTCCTATCAGACTCCGGCCCTATTAACCACTGTCCTTACACATCAATAAATTACTCCATTTGAAATCTGCTTGATAAATCACTGTGAGAGGTTTTAATTGCAAACAACCAAAACTCCCTCATTCTTTCGAGAGCTGCATCACAAAACTCTCATTCCCACAGAATGTGCAAGTCCTCTATAATTCTTTCAGCTCCCCTCTAAGTAATGATCAGAAGCAGGTGCCAAGATTATTCACTCCGACCACAAATGAATTACGTTTGCTTCTTTCAGGATATCCAGTAATTAAAAATGACCTGGAACAGGAAGCCTTTTCACCATGCAGGTGGTATGAGGGTATGGACTACACAGAAGGAAAAACATGTTCCCCTCAGTGTCACACATTTCTAGCCAAATTTCCAGTCAATACAAACCAAGACTTAAAAATTGTAGACCTCTTCATGGACATTAGTGAACACTAAAATACATATCATCTGGTTTTGAACACTTTGAGAGTTTCTGTGTTCTTATCTCCAGAGACTCACTTTGACATAGTTACCAAAACTGCCTCTTATCATCCTTAAACAATAGTAGCTACACCTCTTTTATCATGGCAGGATATGGAAACTTTGGTTCATGTGTTTATTGTTCCTAAATAGGATTTTTGGCATTGTTTTATTGATTTGATTTCCTGGCTGGTTAAAAAAAATGAAAGCAGAGGTAAAGTGCTGTAATTCCCAGTTGTCCAGACCCATTTGAAATACCATTACTAATATAGCTGAAAGCTAAACTTCTTACATTCTGGATGATTTTCTATTGAACAACAAGTTGTCAGTCTTAGAGGCTCTTCACAATAAAGAATTCTAATATGTAATACCCAATGTCCTTCATCTTAGAGAACCAGTGAATGAATAGTGAAAGCCATCCTGCTTGTATCACTTGGGTCATGCCTGCTTGTGGGTCTTGACAGAGTACCTTCTAAGGTAAGGCTCTCTTCTTCAGAAGGGAAAAACAAAAATTAAATAGTTCTTCATGGAGTTTGATACAAGAAGTTAATGTGGTTGAACTCTCAGGATCAATGCATACACTGACACTAAAACTAACCAGGCTTTCCACTGCTTTCTGCCTGAACTGCTTGATTTATAAAATGGAGATAAATATTACAAGCTTCTGCCAGAGATGAGCCATGTTATCTTTCTTATACTCTCTATTTACACATAATCTGGCTGGGCTTTGATGGCTTCAGTTAGACCAAACACCAATTTTAACCACAGTTAGATAAATTGAAAGCCCCTATCCACACCCAAACAAACTCATAAAGCGGCAGTTCCCAAAACTCTCAAACCAGCAAATTCTGGGCACTGCTAACACACATTTCAGTCACTCACATGGGACATAGAGTAACTGTGCCCTGCAGCCTGCAACTGCTATTTGCTCCAAGGCCCAAATTCCACATCCAACTGTGCCACAGGGTGGGCCAGAAGTCTTCTGAGGTTTTTTGAAGATAGTATGTTCTTTTTGTATAAGCTTTTTAAGGAAATCACATATAAATTCAAGCTAACTTATACAGAAAACAAAAATGCTATTAGAGGGGTTCATTATTATGGAAAAGTAAGTTGCAAACTGTTAAATTTGGAAAATATTTAAATGAAGACCAGATTGTGCTTACCCACTAGATGAAGAGTACAATCACAAAAGACATCTCTTTAAAACAGTTTGAAGGGAGATGGATGGAAATAACAATGGTTTTGAGTGTTGCATAATGTAGAATAGAGAAAGACTACAAAACAAGTAGCATTTAATTAAAAAAATGTTGCAAAAGAAACTCCTGTAAGGATCTAATTTTTCCTCTAAATCTTGCTACATGTAGATCAAAATCATCCTCCACAATCTTTTTACACCAGGGAATGCCGTGAAGGCAGAAAGGCGCGTGTAGCTCAGATTCAGGCACCCCTGCAGGAGGTCTTTGATCAGGCAGCAGTGTGACCCTTAGCTTGGTGCACTGCAACTGCTCTCTCCTTCCTCTCAGGCACAGGGGGTCCCTGCAGATTGGTCTCCTTGTTCAGGGACCTAGGCCTGACAACTAAAACAAGGATTTAGAGTGACCCCTCCTTTCATATACGGCCCTTCATTCTACTGCAGTAATCGATTGGCAAGAGATAGTTAATACCTTATCAATCAGCTGGAAAAGACTGTTTTAGAATGGGCAGAAAATTAGGATCTGTGCAGGATCAGCATCACAGTAAATGAAGTTTTTGAAGTCCTTACAAAGATGCAAGAAATACACTGTTTCTGCTTGTCTTCAGTCTGAGGCTGATAATTTTCCCTTTTGCTTCCAACAACAAAACATACAATGAAAACACTCCTATTAATGCTGCCCTTTCCTTAAAATATACATCTACAAATCATCTTAGAAGAATAAGGACGGTAAAATGTTATGAAAAAACGAAGTGAACAAGTCTGAATATATGCTAACCTGCAAGAATATGCTTTCAATCTACGTGACAAATTTCCCTTTTCATTCATGAAATGTCACTGAATTTAATGGTAGTGTGTAAATGAGCACAGAAGCTTGCCTAGCATATATTACTTTTCTGTAAATTTAACAAGATGCATCCAAGGAAAAAACACCTTCTCATGCCTTTGTTCTATAACATTTAAAAGGCAGTGCTTTAAATGTTAGTGTGAAAACTAACACTAATGAAGTGTTCACTTATAGCTCATAAATAGGCAACATAAAACCATAGTAAGAGAAAAGGTAGAAAAATAAAGCCGATTTTTTAAAGTATGACTACTAACTTCCACTTTCACTATATGCTTTTGCATGCCTCCAGCACAGGCATACTATGATTTGGTATCATTTAGTCACACTCTGTGCTTTGATAAAATGTTTGTAAGTGCCTTTGTACAATTCCCAGCAAATATTGCTGAAAGAAGTTTATAAACAAAAGAAACAAGCTGTACAAAACAAACCATATTTTCCTCCTCTTCATAAGAAGTACAACAAGGAAAACATGTGTTAGTAACTGGAAGTGCAGACCAGTGTGCAGACCTGAAACACAAATTCCTTTTCTTTCAAGTGGCACATCTTCAAAAGAAAAACTTCTTTTAATTCCTACAGCACAAAAAAAAAAAAAAAAAAAAAAAAAAAAAAGCTAAGGCAAAAGACAAATGCACAGACTTCATTTGCTGCAAAGTCACAAAATTAGGGCCAGAAGAGTGGTATCACTGGGTATCCAGTTCCTGCTTCTTCTCTGATGTCTGTGAGATGTCGGCACAATCACTTCTGGCTCTGAGGTCTGACTGCCAGGCCAGCACTGCTCACTGCAGCGTGGAGCAGACCCAGGAATGCGGGTGTTAGCAGTTACACTGCTGGCAGCACAGAGGAGCAGAAAGGCCCTTCCGTTCGGCTACAGCAATTTAAAAATAGAAACATTCTACTTCAATACTGGAAACGACAGTCACATGTATTTTAAACTGCCACATGAAGTATTCAGAGGCTGCAGTGCTCTGTTCAGATTACTGCAATTTTTCTGTGTAATTTCTCTATGTGTATATACATGCATATACACACAGTTTCTAGATTAAATCTATAAGACATAATTTTTATTCAAATAGTGTTACACTTAGTGTGCCTTTGAAAGCCACCAAAACATGAAGAAGTTCACCAAGACATATTGATGGAATGTTTTCCGAATTAAATAAATACAGACACTGTGTAGATTTTTACATACTGCTTCTAGGGGGAAATTCAATCACACATCTGAATCACTACACCAAGAAATGCAAAAATACCTACCAAAAAGTAGAACCTCATTATATATACATATATACATATATACATATATACATATATATATATGAAAAGTGCTGAATGAAATACGGACTGTATTTAATGGGACAGATTTTTAAGTCTGTGGAAATACACTTACTGGGCACCTGAAGTACCTTCAAGAACAGACTCTTCATTAGGTATAGACTTTTATTTCTAATCCTTTGAATCTCAAAAAAGACCCTCCTCTAAAATTCAGCATACATGTGTTTCCATCCAGGATTTGGCTTTCATTCACTTCCACTAATAAACTGAGGGGAAAAGTGTTCTGTACACTGTCCTGATTTATGGCACAGCTGTTTTTTAACTAAGGACAATGTAACAGATGTTAACATAAGCGGAGGAGTTGGTATGAACAAATACCCTGCTGTCCTATTCTTACCTCCTGGCCATTCCAGCACTGCTATAAACAGACTGACCCACACGCAGCTGTGGTTTGAAGCCACAGCAGAGCAACTGTTAGTTTCACCACATGCTATGACACTCTGCAGACAGTCCAACCTTTCAGATTTTATTCAGGTTTCTTTTGCAGATATCCACCCTCACATTATGATTTGCTACTTCCCACTAAATCACGTAACATAACCAACACTCAACTGCAAGCAAGGCAGTTGTTGAGACAAAGGTAGAAAAAAGAACTGAAGTTAGTTACCTCAGAGGTCAGCCTAGGTGTTTCTTATAAATTTAAGACAAAAGTAAATATTGCACTACTTCTATTGGTGACCATTAGCAGACAAATGTTCAGCATTTTCTTGGCATGTGAAGAGACAGCACTCATAAACCACACTGCAAGTGAATAATCAAGAAAACATGAGATCAACTTACCAAAAATTAAACAGAACAAGAATCTGCTATGTGTTTTTAAATCTGCCTTTTTGACACAGTTTTGTGATCTTGAGCCTGTAAGCTCACCTGTTCTCATCTTCTTGAGTGGTAGAAAAGTTAAAGCTCCAGGAGTGAAATATTAGGGATTATTTGTAATTCTCAATTATACATGAAAAGGTTTTCTTCCATTTACAAATTTTCTTTAAAATTTTCAGAGTTTTCATGGCTTTATTTTCACTAAGGCTTAAATCTGGCAATATCAGATTGATGTAAGTTGACAATTAAATTTACACTTGAAGTGCTAAACAGGAACAGCAAGGGAACCACACCAAATATAAGAATTTTGTAGGTAATTCATACAGCAAAGCAGGCTTTTCAGTATTTTGCAAGTTGCTTCCAGTGCAGAACTTCACTATGCAAAAGTCCCATCACCATAAATAAACTAACAAGCAAACCAGCTACAGCTTCTGACCTGAAGAAACACAGGGCTAACTGCGGACAGGTTATCCAACAGCTTGGACATGACATGGAGGGCTTGTGGGGGTTTTATACCACCTCAGAAGAGAAAAGCACAAACAGAACTTATTTTATTTTGTCTAACGCTACATCAAAAAGCCATGGAGGCTCTAAAATAGAAAATGAGATGTTAGAACTTCACCTCAAACAGTACAAATTCACTTGCTGCCAAGTCCACAGAGGGGAAAATTAAGTAAATGAAGGGGAGAACAAACATACTGTTAGGTCTGATAGCAGAATCAGAGCTACCTTCTTGAACCAAAAATTACTTTGACAAACAATTCAGGAGGTGTCTCTCTGATCTCTTTTGTGTTTTCACCAGAGAGATGCCATCCAGTACTCACTGAGATTTGGCTGGGACATTGCCATGGACCTCTGCGGCACCGATGTGGACGTGGCTGCAGGATGGTGGCTAACGTGATTCAGCGGCTGGTTCATAGGTTTTCGAGGATCTTGCCATGTTGTAATTTTTTCTATGTGACTGAGAAAGAAAAGATACAAGCTCAACACAAAATACCTGGTATATTATATAAACAGTTAAGAATAGTATCATGAAAGTCCTATTTGTTTTTCTTATTCCACATGTCTGTCCTTGTCATCTCACCCTCACCCACTTGAAATCATCTACCATGTGGTTGTTTACTTCCTCTTCTGGTCTTCTGCCCCTGCTGTTCTAACTTCTTTTGCTCTATTGTTGAATAATTACTTTTACTTGAACAATTGGTAAATTCTATTGTCATACTGAAAACCTGTAATACACACTCCTCTTCAGATTATTTAATTGTCCAAAAGTTGTTTACTCTTGTCCTACCAGTCTTTTTCTACATACTCAATATATGGCCACTCCTGACTCAGCAACAGTCATTTTGCTGAGTGTTGAAAACACAAGTGTTTGTCTTGCCAAATCCAACTGCTTTGTTGCTTTCCACACTACAAAAACTAGTCTTTCTACATGTCCCCAAGAATACCAGCATATATTCCCACTACCAAACCAGGCAGATTACAGCCTCATGACTCATGTGTAATCACCAAGTTCTCTGTAAAGGCATTAAGAGTTTTTATTGCAATGTAGTTAACATACCTACCATTTCAGTATGCAAACTCTCATGTACATGTATTACCCTGAAAACAGTGGAGTCGTACATAAATCCACATAAATTTTACAGTGAGATAACTGTAACAATGATCACTGTAAAATATTTTTGGCCACAGAATTCAGTGGTGAAAGAACTGTGGTTTTGTTGCAACTGAAAGTTTACACTGAAATGCATCTGTTTTGTAAGAAACTTAATAGGACAAGCATTTTAAGGATGAGCGTGTACTTCTATTTGAAACAAGAAAAAGGAACTATGTTAAAGCAATCAATAGTCTGGTATCTATCAAGGGATTGCCTGGCTCCAAGCCCAATCAACTAACCAGGTTCCTGTCTGTACTTGAGCGGGTTCTCCTCTATTAGCTTTTTGGTACAAAGAGGTAAGTCTTCAAGAAGAATATGTCAAGAAGCATAAAAATTTTAAGATTCTGTGTCTGGAAAACCATTTCAATCCAACTTTAATAAAAGAACCATCTAAAATCTTTACTGAGCTCCATCTAGAACTTGTCATTGCTTTTGCTGACACTAGTGGCATGGCCACCACTGCTGTCACCCTCCACACCCCACTATTTCACAACCAAGTTTCAGTCTATATTGTGATGTACATCTCAGGCATTACCAAAAATAGTGTAAATTACAAGAAGAGAAAAAGGAAAAGAACCTAGACCATTTTTTAAAGAATAGAAAAATGTGACATCTTTATGTAGTCTGTATCCATTTTCTTTTCCTAGTATTTTGCATTTAATGTACAATTCTCAAACTGAAAATCACACTTTCACATGAATGTTACTCAGCCTCAAACTGCTGAGTCACTTCCTTTCTTCGCAGCTTCTAGAGTATTTATTATTCACAATGAAACCACTCACCATTATTTCTCCCTAGAATTACAACACTTTATTCTCCCCTCATTGTAAATCTTTTTTACATTTTAGCTTTTCTTCTCTTTACTCTTACATTTCAAGTATAAGAATTCTTGCATACAGTGCATGAAGTCAAAGAGCCTCAAACTTTAACAATATCTTGCCTCATCTATAACATTGAAATAGAACTATGTAGATAAGTAAGGAACTTTTATGACTTGCTTTTATAAGATTCTTATTTGAGGCATATTCAAACAGATGACAAAGAAGCCCCAAAATCCATACTAAAATTCTCACTTTCAAGTTTTTCATAAGCAATTTTTGCATCTCTTATTATTATAAATCCTAATATCAGAGCAGGCCATTTTTCAACAAGGTCTTCATTCATAAACAAGCAGAACAGGAAAGCAGAGTTGTCCATTTTAGCTTCTGTTTCTCCACCATGGGTGAGACTGATGGGGGTCTCCATAGGCAAACAAGAACTTTACATGTTCCAGTAAAATCTGGGAAAGTTAAATATTTACAACTCAAATGAGATACACAAGAATCTGACAAATAGAACAGAGAACATGCTACCATAACTGCTTCTCCAACCTGCTCAGATCATGGTATTCCCACCCATAAAGTCCTGCAGCGCTCCAATTCAGCAAGTGGCAAATTGTATCCCAACAGTGCACTCTCATTAAAGAAAAATTAAACCAAAGCTCAGACCTAAACAGCTGAATATTTTACTAGGACTTCGGGATTCTGTTCCACCTGTTGTACCTAAGACTTTTGTTAAATGAGTCCTGCTTGGGTGTCTGCCTCCCCCTTTGAAATGTCAATGTTCCTCTGAATTTGTGCTGCTGCTTTGTCCTGCATTTTGTAACTGCAAGGCTCTAACACCTAACTTCCACTGCAGCCATGCCAAGACATCTCAGTGAGTTTAAGTCAGCAAGCAGCAGCATGAAGGACACCGATTCTCTTTCTGCTTGTACTTACTCCAACAACAAATGTATCTCAGTGGGGTCTATTTTCAGACATTTTTTTCTTCTGGTATTAGGAAATTCAGAGGTACTCATCTAAAATGGTTTTAGGGGAACTGAGAAGGATGAACTGATTATTCTGCACTATCACCTGAAATAACACAAACGTGGAGTTTGACCAACAGTGTCAAGCTTTTTTGGGGTCCTTTATCAGGGCTTAAACATAGGCACTGAGTGTGGATTTTGCGACTGAGCCACATCAAAGTGATGCTGCTGCTGAGTGGGAAGCTGGTGACTCACCAGCACCCACAGGCCTTGAGCTCTGACTCATGAGCCCCTCCAAGGGAGCCACACTCACACTGCCCTGGAGCACCTCCAGCCGTCCGCTTCCGGCTACACCACCAAAGCCAAACATTGGGAAATCTGTTTACATCTCCTGGAGCAGAGCCAAAGCATTGCCCAACCTTCTCTCTGTCCCTCTGCTCCCTGTAAACAAAAACAGCACAGAAAGGAAGTGTATTGGAAGTCAGAGGCCATTCACAGTGCTCCGACACTGTGTGATGTGGCAGAGATGCGTTTATACAGATGGGAAGTTTTTTAAATTTAAGAAAATTACCTCAGGGCCACAACATTTGAGTCTATTGTCTGAGCTTGCACAGGGTACTACAGTGCAATTTCTGGTAAAACTAAAGCCAGAGCCAAGCCCCACACTATTCCAGTAACCAACACCATGCAGGATGCAGCAACTAAAGGGGAACTCTGTACAGGCTCACAGAATCTTGAGCATCTGTAGAAGTCTAGTATCGTCTACTGCTTAAAAACCTTAGCTCTAGTATTCTTTTTTATGTGATCCTTATGTCTTACAGGTGAGGAAAACATAAAATATGAATGGGAATTATTTTTATCTTTAGAAACAATTACCCTATGTGCACACATCCAATTCTCACAGAAATTAATGGCATTTGTGTGTATATACGACATTGCACTATCAAACTGGGCTAAAAAAAAAAACCCAGGAAAAGTCTCTCAACGTCCTTGTATTGGGTTTGCATGGCCTGGTTTTGGTAGCAGGGAGGCTACAGGGGTGGCTTCTGTGAGAAGCTGCTAGACGCTCCCCCACATCCGGCAGAGCCAATCCCTGGTGGCTCCAAAGATGGATGTGCTGCTGGCCAAGGCTGAGCCAGTTAGAAATGGTGGTAACACCTCTGCAATAACAGATTTAAGAAGAAAGAAAAATGTTACAGGGCAGTTGTAATTGCGGCCAGAGAAGAACAGGGTGAGAAGAACAACTATGCAGACACCAAATTCAGGGGAGGAGGGACAGGACATGCTCCAGGCACCGGAACTGAGATTCCTCTGTAGCCTGTGGTAAAGACCACAGTGAAGCCTCCCTATGGAGGTCCATGGGGATGCAGAGATCTACCTGCAGCCCGTGGAGGAGACCTATGCCAGAGCAGGTGGATGCCTGAGAGGAGGCTGTGATCCTGTGGGAGGCCCATGGAGAGGGGAGCCCATGCTGGAGCAGCCTGTCATTAAAGGACTGGACCCTGTGGAAGAGTGATCCACGCTGCAGCAGTTTGAGGAGGACTGCTGCCTGTGGGATGGACTCACGTGGCAGCAGTTTGCAGAGAACTGTTGCTTGTGAGATGGACTCACATTGGAGAAGTTCTTGGAGAACTGTCTCCCATGGGAGGGACCCCACGGTGCAGCAGAGACCCTGAGGTGCTGACCCTGAGCAGCGGGAGAAGCCTCGGGGGAGGAACAGACCATAATCCCCATTCCCTGTCTCTCTGCGCTGCTGGGGTAGGAGACAGAGCTGGGAAGGAGGGAGGGCTGGGGGAAAAGGTGTTTATAAGGGTTTATTTTACTTCTCATTATCCCACTCCAGCTTTGTTAGTAATAAATTCAATTCATATCTCTAATTAGAGTCTGTTTTGCCGATGATGGTATTTGATGAGTGATCTGTCTGTTCCTTATCTCAACCCATGAACCCCTGGTTATATTTTCTCTCACCTGTCCAGCTGCAGAGAGGAGTGAGAGTGGCTTTGGTGGGTGCCTGGCATCTGGTCACCATCAACCCACTAGTTTGTTAACTATCAGGGATCTTTTACACAGTACAAGTGAATAAGCGCAAAAGGAAAGACCACAAACCCGATATTCTTTGTGATTAAATAGGAAATTCAAAAACCATTGCTACAAACTAAAGAAATGAAATCTTCTTAGTACAGACTTCATTTATTTTAAAAAAATAGTAAGTCACAAGATTCCAATTCACCTACGGGAAAAAAATCTCATGAAGTGACTTTCAGAAGTATGATTTTACATCTTTAAGGTAAGCAAAAAAAAAAAAATAGTGCCCAAGTACTTAGTTCTGTGTAACAATTAGGAAAAAAATTACCATCCATATAAAAATAACCTTTTTTTCTTATGAAAACCTTTGATCTCACTTCCCTCACACACTTCAAAATTATTTCCACGCCTAGTGTTCCTAGGAAACTTCAGTAGGAGAAAGATGAGACCTGCTTGTACAGAAAAATAAAAGTGCTGGTTTAGGCAAAAAATTAACTCACAAATTAGTATTTTTAAATGCTTACCAGCAGTAGTTACATTTATTGGGACATTTTGAGACCTCCAAACCCACTGCCCACTATGGAAACACCACCTCCTCCCTAGGGATGGCAGCAGCAGTGGTGCCACTGTCATACCTCCGTGAGTGCCTTGCCTTAAGGTGGTGAGTTTGGCCAAGGGTAGGGCCAGGAATCTCTGAAGGGGATCAAGAGGATCAAGAAAATGCTATAATTAGGCAGCACTTCACAGCAGCTTATGGCAGCTGTTGGAACCGGTGGGAGGACTGGCTGGGGGGTGCCACAACAACTAGCAACTGTTACCAGACCGTACACAGCCTGTCACCCTCAGCACTGCCCCCGTGCCTGTCCCACCAAGGTCACCTTGTGCCAGCACCCGCCGGCTCTGAAGAGCTGGGGATGCAATTCTGTTATTGTCATCCTTCTAACCCTAAAAGCGGGAAGAATTTATTGTTCACTGAAAAACAGTAGGTGAGAAACATTTTAGATTACCTCTAAGAAAAAAACGGTACATATGCTATGTGTTCTCCTGGATATTGAAAGAGAATTTGTGAATGCTTCTTGCTAGGAATCCTTCATTAAGCACTCCTCTTGATTATTAGCAAAATATTTCTTTGCAGATATTCTGTCTTCTCCATGGCTATTATATACACAAAAGAAAGGCAGGATGTGGTCCAACAACTGCATGAGAATACAGTGTTCTGTCCTTAGATGTAGTTGGATGTCTTCTTTTGCCATGCTGCTTTTCCCCTTCACCATAGACTGGAAAGTTTGAAGAGCCAAGTTATGCTCTCATCACAACATGGAAAGACTTTACAGAAAGTACAGCACCATGTCCTAATATCAGGCATTCACCTGTGCATTTGATAACTGCAACTCATTAAGTAGACTGCAGCAGTCCCCATGATGTAGGAGCTACCTTCAAACACGTAAGAGACAGCCACTTCTCTTACGAGTGCTTGAAAATCATGCGATTTCAGTAGGACAGCCCAATTTTTATGGCTTGTCACTTGTTTACAGCTCCGTTAAACTCAAACTTAAATGGAAATGGGACTTAGTTAAATTATGATCTGAATCACATCCTGCTAAAGACAATGAGCTTCATGCTGGCATGAACCCACATAGAAGATGTTTGGAGAAAATTCTTGATTGGCATCAACAGTTTACATGCCAGAGTGTGCAGACAAAGCATCAATGTCATTAGGCTGGCAGTTGTCTCAAGACCTTTTTTTCAGCTTTATATTCACATTACCCCCCCAAAAAAAAAGGAATGTGGGAAGTTTAACACAATGAGCACAGCTTACTCAGTGCTAGCTTCTCTTCATTCCCTTGTGGTTATGCATTATGACATCAGAGTTAATTATCTAATCGCATGCTTTTTCCAGAGTACCTGTCTTACTCACTAAGTGCATTTCACTACTCAAAGGCTCTATTTCTGATGTGCTATGAAGTATTTTCTTTAACTAACATGTAGCTTCATCCCATACCTACTGCAAAATTTTCAAACTCCGTTCTAGTGACAAGTGTAATAAACTATCTTTAAAAGATAATGAGAAAATCATCACAGTGCAAATTCAGACATCTCCATTTGGTTTTGCAAGGCTATCCCCATTCTATAGATCAGGGGTACAACATATTTATCAGTATCCAGTGTTTTTGGGGAGTACTTTGAAACATCTAGCCCCTGAATCTACAAAATACGTATTGCTTTTGTTTTCAAAACATAGCTTCCAGTGACTTCAGCTACCACAATGAGTATGTGGCATATTATAAATCACAGGGAGGCATGGGGAGAGGGGGTTAGTGTAGGTTGGGGAGGGGGTTCTTACTTTCAAATACAGACACCCTTTCAAGCAATTATATAGAGACAAAAATCCACCTTTTTTTTCAGCAAGCACTAAAACAGATGAACAGAAGATGAAGGACTAGGGCCTTTCTTTAAGCTACCTTGTGAAGATACAATAATTCACAAAAATAGTTTGAGCAAATAATGGGTAAAAATAGCACACCTAATGGACAGTATTCACCACATCATTCTCTCACAGCTTTATCACCTGTAACAACCACATTAAAAATTAATGCTATCTGCAGAACATGTATTTCTCCATCAGCCTGACATTTTCCAACATCATATACAGTACAGCTGATACAGCTGGTTCTCTTCCAGCTACACAAAGAAGAATGCTATTACCTTCTTCCTCATACACGCAAGTGGAATGCACATTTATTTTTAGGAGGGTCCCATCTCCTCTAAAAAGACATATGAGAAATAATGGGTTCTTTTAAAGAAAACCTGTGATGATGCTACACAAGAACCCAGACAGGATAATTTAGACTACTGGTGTCCATCCAGTTAGCTAAGGACAGACACCGAATCTCTGGCACTGGCCTGTGGGCATTTGGTGCAGAGTGCTGGTCAACTTGACAAATGGGTAAGATGCTCCTTTCATGGGACAATACTTTGAGCTAGGAAAAACAGATAGCTACAGTGTATTTCCTGCTATTTAGCACAGGTTCCTTGACATGTTGAGTTCTCTTGATGTTTCCAAATGTCTGGGGCAGACCAAAAGCCACTTGGGTGTTACAAATATAACAAAAACAGGTTTAAAGTCTCTTTTATTTTTCTGCATTCTAAATCACAAATGATGCATGAGGTAGTTTAAGATCCCAATTGAATCCTGGTAGATTGTACTACAACCCACAAGCAGGCAGCTTGCCCATGGCTCCACGGTCACGGCAGTGCCACGTGGCAGCTGCTCTTGCCAACAGCCTGTGGTGCCAAGACAATGAGGATGGACACCTCGGTCAACTTGTTGAACTTGGAGAAACAAACCTTGCTGATTGTTTCAGCTAGATCAACAGATTGATCTGCCTGAGCCTGCAGCCCCACGTGAGTCAAACGAAAATGAAGAAAAAGATTTGGAAAGGGGGACAGGGCCAGGCCACTGCTCTCAGCAGTGCCCTGCAGCCAGGACAGCATCAGCTGTGAGATGGCTGGGACAGTGTCAGCCTATTTCATAGCCAGTTCTGGTCTTCTGATTTCTGACAGAGAAGGGAAGAATGGGAAAGATTAACAAAAATCTACAGTGGTATTTTCATTTTACATCAAAATCAGACATCAAAAGACACATGCTGTACTAAGTGTTTAGTATGAAGACCTTCCCTCTCTGAAAAGGAAAAATTTTGCCTCATCTTCAGGCACTTCCAAAGCACTCGCTGGCACTTCAGAGTAACCTGGTGGAGCCACTCGGAGTCCACAGCTGTTGCAAAGCACTCGAGGTGCCCCCATGGACCCCTCAAAACAACAGCTGCCTCGGCAATTTAATTGTATACCGACATTACTCACTATTAATAAGGAATGGACAAAATGTTGCCTTATTCAAAGCCAAAATATTAATAATATTTTGCAAAAATCATGCGTGCAGTATATACACGTGAAACAAATATACCTATTAGGGGGAAGACCTTAGAGCTGAATGCTCCTGATTCCATTTCTGCTGTTAAGCAGTTGGAAAGAATAAGAATATATCATTCCTTACATCACTGAAAGCACACAAATATAAAATCCAGTATTTCTCAATCACTTTCCTTCAGAGTGCAGAAATTAATAACATTCAATAGTTCAGCCACTTGTTACTGTGGGAGTTCAAGTGATGCTCTGCAGTACTCCAACTCACAGGTTTTAGTTAATCAAATTCATGGCACTTGCTTTTTCAGACACCAATAACGTTTCATGAAAATTACATGAAGCTTTAACAAGGAGCCACAATGTAATTATTAAACTGATTGAACCATGGACTTTGTTCTCCTGCTGCATGTACATCATCATCTCTGTTCTTGAAGCTGGAACATTACATCTGTATTTGAATATTTATTACGCTATGCTAAGTAACTTCTTCAGTGAAGAGAGTTGCTCTTTTCCTGAATTAGTTTCAGCATAATTTGCTGCTGTGAAGAGAACTTTGAGAATGTCCTGCTAAGCTCCCCTGTAACTGACTGATTCCATTGTTGGTGTACATGGAGGCCTTAAAAAACATTAAACTAGTTATACAAATGGAAACAAAACACCCTTTGAGTTCTATTGACAACTTAACCTTTAAAATTTGGATGAAATCCCAGTTCTTGAGAGAAAGGAAAAAAAAGGTACTGAATGAAGCTATTATATAGAACATTCTTATGGGTTTTTTTAATGTATACAATATATAATAGCATTAATGCATTTGATTACTTGATGAGTGCCTGTAGCACTCATATTTAAAGAGACATATTAATGATTTTATTAAAAACATGTTTGTTTTATTTTGGGGAAAATGTAGCAATCTGAAGACAAAGCGTTCTTTTGTGAGACATGCATGACATTTTCAGATTCATGCTGTTTCTGAAATTGTTGAACAGGTTATAGAATGAAAGATAACTAACTGTCCTCTACTTGAGCTAGAGGGCTACCACCAGGTTTTGTTGTGAATGCCTCACTTTACCAGTATAAAAGCCATGTCAAAAGGGACCATATTTATGAACAATCAGGGTTTGCATACATAAAATACAAAATGGTGCTGTCTTGTAACAAGAATGGGAGAAGTGGCCCAACCTAATAAATGTTCTTTGACTACCAAGATGGCATTTCTAGACAAGCTGTTATTATTTTAACATATTCTGCATTCTAGTAAAAATTAATACATAAACAAGAACTCCCCGTTCAACTTCACAGAGTCCCCTTATAAGGACACAATGAAAATCTTCCCCAGGCAAGAACAGATGATAGGATAGAAAAACAGCCCAGAGCAAAACAGGACACAATATCCCTTTGAAGTTATAGAAAAAATACCTAACGTTATATTCTACTGCACTGGCTGGGGACAGAGAAATGCATGACTCCACAGAATTTAGTCCCAGATTTCTCCTCCATAACCTAGATTTTTATTTCATGTTTTGCTTTCTGTCAGAAAATCACCATTAATGTTTCCAGGGCATTGTGCATTTTTGGCATGTGCATTAACAGAAAATAAAAAAAGGGATTTTTTTTTCTAGTACTGGTGCCTTTTTTATTAGAGAATTTAGAGGATTGAATTAATTATCATAATACCAATAAGACTCTATTTTGCTATTTAACAAACAATTATGCACTGTTTTCTCTTTGTAATTTGAAGAATAACTTGTCAAGAGCTTCAGATCATTGCAATATATTCAAGTACACTTCCATAAAAGGTTTTGTTGCAGAAATAAAACTATTTTCTACTCCCTAAGTAGGCCCATCTGCAATCCTGCCTACCTTCTGATTTTGAAATCATACAGAGAACAGCATTTCTTCAAAAGACAACAAAATATTGTTACCACAGCCTCTAGAATTTCTTTCCACAAATCCACAGCAGTTGTTCTAACTTTTTCCTATGACAAGCTTTTGAACTGCTTGGTCAGGGTTTCCAAACAATAACATAGATTGGCTTGAGGAGTAGCTTTCCCAAACAGACAATCCTCCTTCACTAGAAACTGAACACTCTGGCTCAAAATACACACATTTGTGCAAAGCAGTTCCTGGTACGGCAGCTCGCAGTCAGAGATCATTCTCACAACCTCAGCTTTCAGGTCAGTACATTTATTAAGCCCAAAAAGGTCAAAGTAACTTCTGTTCTCTGAACTTCACAGACAGCAATATTTATATTTTAATATGAATGCCAGTAGCTACAGCGCAAGAGACACACAGAGCCAAACTAGATACTAATTTTTTTTTTCTCTCCATGACCCAAATCCCTAACTCTTCAGACCAAGATTTACATCTTGTAAATAAGACTTCAGTCTGCCAAAGAGCAAATGCAAAAGCATTTTCTCCTATGATTTAGTTACAACATAACCAACTAAAAGTAATGTTTAGGCAACAAATTTCATTCAATATATCACCAACATACTATTTGGATGAATAAAACTACTTTGGGTCTATATTTATCTACCTCAATAGTGGTTATGAAGTAGCTAGAATTATTTAAAGTATTAAGCCATTCAAACCTCTCAGTGTTTTAGAAAATAATTTGTTATTGAAATATCATCAGGAATAACTTTGTGACTGGTACCTGTAAATACTGAAGTTTTATTCACTTGCCCATGATTCAACGCATCACACTTCTATTTTTATCCAGCCACAAATTCTGGTTTTTGGTCCCTGCTATCCTTTCAAGTGTCATATAGTGCAGACTAATCACAGAATCCTAAGAGCCATTGTTTCAAACCTATGTGTTTTAAGTTAAATAAACACTACAAATTTCTTTTATCATGTGCAGTATGTATATAAGGACACGGACACATGGTTACTTGATGGAATTGTACTGCCCAAGCATTTCTGCAAGGTCTAAAAAGCCTTCCACACAGTGTCTCTATTGACCCACCTGCGAGTCAGTGGCAGCTGGTGACATTCTTGCAGACACCAGAGGGGGCGAGAATCCTTACTGATTTAAAAACCAGCCAACCAAGCTGATTGTCGTTCCCCTCCAGCCCCAACTCTACAAATCCAAAACCTTCAAATCTCATTCATACAGCAGAAAAACGGCTCCAGACACCATGGGCAGAGAAAACGGCTATCAGGATGCCTTTGACATTTCCTCTGTAAAATAAATTCAGTGGGAGAAAATCTGCTTCACTTAAATGAATGCTGAGACAACCATGACCTTGAATGCATCAGGACTTATCTTACTTCCTCCATTTGGACCATTTAATCACTACTGAGAATACAGTAAGGACAACAGACAATTCAGGAGATACATAATTCTTAACAGACAAAAGGTAGAACAGAATGTTGCCCTCTTTATAAGTCCTCAGAAGGTGAGGAAAAGGAAAGCAACCAACCAAACTGCTGGATCTAAGGGATGTGGAGCATGCTCTTTCTTCTTCCCTATAAGATTAAGAAATCCATTAGGACTTCTGATATTCAAATACACCCCTCACTTTCAGGGCCTGAAGGAATGTCTGATGGATTCTATGCAAATAATGACAAAACCTGTCTTTTGTCAACATCAGCATCTTCTCTACTATTCCCTACTACCCATTTAGAGGGCTCCCTCGTAACATGGAAAAATTTCCATGGTTTCAATCTCTTACATGGCATATCCCCATGAGAAAAATCCCATCACTTCTTCCAGTGGAATCACAAGAAACAAATTAAAATTGGTCAAATTTCTACAAATATCTGTTGGTTTACCTGTTTTTATTACCCCCTTTTAATTCTGAATGTCAGTTTAGAATATAAAAAAAAAAAGGTCTAATAAAGAAATGGTTCTTTTCACAGTCAGCACTAGTTATCCACTGCCCTCACACAACTTCAGCTTATGAGTTATGTGCTGCGAGGGCCTCAGTACCTCACTCTAATAGACAAAAACGGGATCAGGTTATAAATAACTTTTTCAGAAGTTTCTTACAAAACTCTGACTCCAAACACATTGGTTCCAGCTGTTCAGAAGGTTTTAGTACACAAAGGTCAGGAGATGTCCTACTTGGATTATTTTTTCTTTATGATTCATGGTGGAGGTAATTAGCTAGCAGACGAATTTTTCTTGGACCCTATTTCTACCTTCCATACAAGAGGATTAGTTCCCATGGAAGAAAAAGCAGGACAAATAACCACACTAATCCCCAGAGTTCAGAAAGTTGACCTTTTACAATCTCAAAACTAATGTGTATCCAGGAAATCCTGCCAGACAGTCACTGTTTGCAAATGGTTGGGAAATGTGATCATTTACCATGAAAAACAGATGAAAAGCAGGAGCTGGTTAAAAGACCAAGTCTTTTCTCAAACAAAACATTTCCAAAATAAAGAAACAATGTCTCAAAGCTGACAGTTGACCTGAGCTAAGGAAGTGTGATAGTCCTGCACTGGTGCTCTCTGCACATGAGAATTTAAAAATGAGACCAGAATTTCAAGTAAGATTTACCTGAACATAAGGAATTTCTGTCATTTCTGACACTTCAGTAATATTCCAATCAAACACAGTCTATTTGAAAAGAAATCTTTTTAAGATTTAAGTACAAATGTGGACAAGCAAGGCTTCCCTTAAGCTCAGAATAATGTATAAAAATATCAAATATTCAGCAATGTAGGTGCATCTTACTGATTTCTAATGGGGTGCAAGGAACATGTGTTTGAGGATTACTGGTATGAGAAGATGGGCAAGTGTCACAGGAATACACTGTGCTGTATTCAAAAGGAAAAATGCCCTGAAATGGAGGCAGCACAAATTACCCATATTATTAGTGAGTCAGATGCAGTCCCTAAACCCATTTATCCAGTAATGCAAGACAGTGACTGATCAGGTAATATTTAGCCTAGACATTTAACCTGGATAACAAATACAATTTTGAGTGGGGAGTGGGGAGTGGGGAGCAGTGTGGGATGTGTGTGTGTGGAGGGGTTGGAGAAAAATGTTAGCTACCCTCAGAAAAGGTGTGGCTTTTTTAAATATTAAAATGTTGTAACATAGCTACAAAAAATGCTGACATTGACTGAAAAATATAATTAAAAAGGCAGTGTCATAAATACTGGAAAATTTCCTAATACACCATTTAAAATCTGGTACCTAAAATCTGATATTAATATCTAGTAGGAATGAAGTCTTTCAGACCAGCTTCTTACCTGAAAAACAGTCTCCCTGTATTCCAACTGGACTTCTTATTAAATAAATGCAGAATTATTTCATAGAAACATAAAATATCCTGAGCTGGAAAGGACCCACGCGTCCCTTTGATTCAGTCCAACTCCTGACTCCACACAGGGCAACCTAAAAGTTAAACCAGCTATCTGAGGGTCATCCAAACACTTTTTGACCAACAATGGGCTCGGGGCCACTTCCCTGAGGAGCTTGTTCCGGCGTGTGACCACCCTCTCAGTGAATAGCTTTTGCCTGGTACCCAGTCTGAGCTTCCTCAACACATCTTTCAGCCAACCCCTTGTGTCCTATCCCCAAGGGATGGGAAGAAGAGCACAGCACCTCCCTCTGCTCCCCCTCAGCCTCCTCCTCTCCAAGCTGCACAAATCCAGTATGTCTGCCCTCCTTTACGATTACACACCATAAAGATTTTGCTGGACTGTATTTTATTATAAAGACTTATGGTCTTTAAAAAGAGGCTAAAGACTTTGTAATATCCAAAGTCAAACAGTAAGTGAAAATGAACCTCTGACCAAAAATAAACCACTAGGAGGCAAAAAAAAAACTTTGTGAGAATGCAAACTAAGAAATGACCGGCAAGGTGTTCTCTCATCTTAATGAATATCTGTGACATTTTATTGGTATACTGAGTTCAGGGGAGAGCAATAAAGCAGTCCTATTTAAAAATTTAGTTGGTAAAATTTAACTGTATGTTGACAGTTTCATAATTCACAACAATGAAAGTAATCAGATTATTACCTGCGTGGTAAGAGCAATCATCCTGTATTTTCTTTTCCAGTTCAGCTTACATCAGCCAAAACAAAATCACAGAGTCTTTCTTCTTCGGTACAACTGAATTGGGACTCAAGCTACACATCAGATTTGTGCCCCTAAAGCCACAACTCCAACACAGGTAAAGTCAGAGGGTACTGGCGTTGCTGTTCGTGACACAGAGCTTTGTGCAGTCGTCTTTGTTCTCCCACATAATGAAGCCAGGACAGAGAACCAGACAGAGCTGTTTCCCTGTCTCATTAACCAGCCTCTGTGCCAGGGGCCAGACCAGAGCAAGAGGAGCAGAAGGCTCTAGCCCCTTCTCTCCATGAGTGCCATCAGAAGCGGGAATGAAGACCAGGCAGGAGAGCAGCTCTCTGCTCCTCCCAGGGAGGAAACCAAGCAAAAGCCAAGTGAGAGCCAGAGCATCAGGAACCTGAGTGCAGCCTATGGGCCACTGTCAACTGAACCCCCAAGAGGAGGGGGGAAATTATCTTCTACATTTCCCTTAAAATCTGCTCTCATTACTTTATTCATCTACTGGGTTCAACCAACTATACCTGGTTTGTTTTTTTTTAATTTCCAGTGTCACGGTATTTTCCACTACCAAAGATACTGTTTACCTGTTATTTTCATGGAAGGCATTGTCTGTCACTGCTTACACTAAGTCCTGCCAAAATAAAGGGGTCAAAATAAAGGTTGCACAGGGAACTAAAAACTGGACCAAATTAAGCAGCAGGAGCTATGTCATTTATCAACCTCGGATTTAAATTGGTAGCCCTTTTCATGGCATAATTAACCCAAATATCTGGTAGGTTTGACCTCGTCCAGAAAAGAAAGGCCAAACCAGCTGTGTGAACTGAAGAACAAGTATGTATGCCTCACTTATGTTTAAAATGATCATCCTCTTGCTTTTGAATACTTTAAATAATAAGCATGAAGCGAAAGTACAATTAGCTTAATAACAGATCAAGGACTAAGACACAGTCTAGTCATTCCACCAATTACAAATGTCATGTCAACAAAAAAAGCTACTATTTTGATCACTGTGACAAAGGAATGGATCTGTTAAAGGTGACTCTCAGAACTACAAAGGAAAAATAATGGCTTATATCTGCCAATTCCAGTAACAGTTCTATAAAGATCCTGTAAGTCTCTTATAATGATAAATAATATTCCACTCATTTAGCACCTTCCAATTAAATACCTCTGGGACTCAGCCAGATTCAGATCCCAGTTAGTATTAAAAGTTCCTGGCTTACCAAGAGCAAAAACAAAGTATGGAAATAGAGACCAAATGTTGTACTCCATCATCACACAGCAAAGGACTGGAATGCAATGCTGATCAGCTGCCTGCAGTCCTACTGTAACCACTGTGCAGAAGCTAAAACTGAACTTCACATATTTTCAACAGAGCTATTTCATTACAGTTCTGAGGAAGTTCATCTCCTACCTGTCAGTGAACAAAAGCGTGAGAATAACAGAAGTCTTTTAGCTTGGCTTTTCCTTAGGATGCATCCCTCTGTCATGGGTACTATAACATGAAGGACGAATCTTAAAGTTTTCACAATGCTTGTGCTTAGGGAATCATTTTTCAATAATTTCTGATTTTTGTATTTACTGCAGCAGTAAAAACTACAGCCCCCAGGGAGAAAAGAACAGTAACAAAGGTACTGGGATGGAAGACCAGATTATTCACAGCAAGGTCAAGACTAGCACCAGTGATACAGCACAGCATCAACACCTCACCACTGAGTTATTACTCGGGATTGCATGTACTTAGAACCATAATCCTACTGCAGTGATTACTGTGGTATGGGATTTTTAACGCTCCACTTCCCTTTCAGCATGTAGTCATTCTGCTTTTTACAGGTGCAAAATGTCTGTGGATATTTCCAGCACCCAGGAAGGTCAGAATAACAGATCTGCATGTAAATCTGAGAAGAATCTGCCTCTAGGATCAATCATTTCTATAGCAAAAAAAAAAAAAAAGCCAATCTTAGTAACCTGATTATGAATATGCAGGGCTTTTCAGTCTATTAAAATTAATCTGAACATTTTATCCATTAATCATGTCATTCCATTTTAAAAAAATCTCAACTTCATACATGCCAGAAAGAAGGCCAAACTTCAATTTCCCCATTTGGTCTTTTCTCTTGCTTTGAAAAGTACTTAGTTGTGGTCAAAATCTGTGTCAGACCCAGTGCAGCAATACTGAACATGGGCACAGAAAACATCACTCACAAAGGTGCAGAGACTGCATGCTTTCAAAATACATGCTGCTGTGCTGCAGCTGCTTTTATCTGAAGTTTTCATATGAGTAGGTGTTTTTTGGGTTTTGAGTTTTTTTTTTTTAACAAGATCATCTTAAATTGTTCTTCACATGAGGTTCAGATAATAGGAGGAAAATAGTAAAACTGTAATATCCCCTTAGAATTTAACAAAGAGTTACTTCCAGTTTGCTTTATACCTTTAGAAATTACATTTTAAGTAACAGTATGCATTTCTTTTCCAGTCTGTCTACTTTAGAGCTTCCTGTTTTTCTAGAAAAATGAATCAGACATTTGTTTCTCTAAGATAAAAAAAGACCACTGAAAATATTGTTCTAGTAGAAGCCATCCTGACAGAAAAAGGAAATGTTCATGAGACAATATCCTCAGCAGAATGCATGCTTTTAGTAAAGCAAACCAGGCAGTACCACAAAACTACTCAAATAAATGCAAACATATGTCTGTAACTGCAGGAAAAGTAGCACAAAATGGAAACTGACGGTGCTCCTGTGTGTTAACTGCATCCCAATTTGTTTTATCTGTAGACTTATGCTTCTCTTTCACCCTTTATTGTCCTACTCTTTGTTACAAGAAAGATGTCAATTGCTAAAAACCCCATGTGAAAACCTCAAAATTTAATGAATGTTTTGAGCAGTATTTGACTATAAATATACGGCATAAATACCAGGATCATTCCAATGCCTAAATTTTGGCAAGTATTTGACAAGAGAATCAACACAGGAGTTGCCCTCTGGAATGTACAGCACCTGAAACCACTTCTGTTGCCACAGACTGCTCACTCATTTCCATGCTGCAATACACAACAGGGACCTGCCATGGCAGCAGGACACTTCATCCCAACGTTTGGCAATGGAACATCATGGCAGTTATAGTTACAAATCTCAAATCAGGATCTCCCCTAGCTTTGAAAAAGAATGTTTTACAACTTACATACCTTTACTTCTTAATACATACCATACATACTTTACTATCTTAATTTCTTTTAAATATAAATTATTTACTGTTGCACTTTCAGTAGTAAATAGTCTCACTAGAAATCTCATTTACTCTAGTTATTAAGTTTTACATTATCTGTTGTCTTGCATAATTTCATTGATTTTCTATTGCCATAAAGTCTTTCAGTAACAGACAAAAATCAAAATGCCAACTATAAAACATGAATAAAGAAGTAGAGCCCTCCACCACCTCTAATAAAAATTAAGCTTTATCTAATATTATAACCTACTATACTACTGTCAGGGCTGAGAGACAGTGATGGCAGCATCTCTGAAAATGCCATCCCATGACTGGAAAAGTCTTCATCAAAGGAATGGCTGGCAAAGCATTATACTAGATATATCCTCTGCAGTGTGAAGGGAGGGTAAGAATCACTGGCATCACTGTACCCCTCCTGCTGGCAAGGCTGCCACATCAGTTAGAGTTGTAGGTTGCAGAGACATACATTTATTCAAAATTTAAATCTAGTCCACAATTTTCACATTAACTTCACTCTCATCAAATGCTCAGTTTTGACACGTGCCAATACAATTCAGCCTGCTTTATACCTTTAGAAATTACATTTTAAGTAAAAGTATGCATTTCTTTTCATCATCTTTTCTTCATCATTTTGCAGCATTTGCAAAAAAATATTTTTCCCAATCTCTCAAGCAAAAAGCACTTACATTTCTGTTTAAACATATTTTCAAAGTAGAATGAGTAAAACATGAAATGGGAAACGCAGTATCAAAACCAAATGTGAAATAAAAAAACCTTTTGTGAAGAACTCCCACACTAAATTCTGCTTGTCAGCTCCAAAAGGCTGACCTTTTCTACATTCCCCACAGAGCTGCACGATGATGCCCACACAGCACAGGCTGCACTCATTTACTGATGCAAAGCCTGCTTTGTTTGAGTCCAGAGACACCTAATGTAGGTGAGGGCACTGGCAGGAGGCTGCAAAGATGGGCATCCACATGACAGAACTGCCCATGTGCTCTGAGAGAAACCATATGGAACACATGTCAAAATTAGAAAAGCTGCTTTTGTCCAAACCCAAAGGCTTTCTCAAATGGCAATTACTTTTATTCCTGAAGCATTTGAAAATAAAGGATTTTAAGAAAATTCTGAAAACAACTTTGGCATTTCTACCTTAACATTACAAAAGGCTGCTTAGGCAAACAAACAACACCCAACAGTTTGGTTTTGTTCTTTCTTTCTTTCATTCTTTTTAAAAAAATGCGACTTCAAACCCATATTGGCCAAATGATTTTATCAGGTGAAGAGACTTTTGGAAATATGGTCTGAAAATCTAACAGACTCCAGCTGGCTAAGGTGCCTTCCTTGTACATATACATACCTCTGTGTGTTCTATCTCCAAAAGTGTTTGGGGAATTGCTGTAGTTTGTACAAACTATAGCTAGCTTTTGTAAACAAGCTGGCAGAAGAGTGTATTTAAAGAGCAATCTGTAGCCCTTTTCAGGGATTTTGAACTCCTGTTGCTGGCAGTAGTCAGGAATCACCAACAACTACCTATGATTTTGGTGATTAAAGTCTGAGCTGATCCATGGGAACAAAAGCTTTGTATCCACTTAGAATGGTAACGCTGCGAAAGGATGTGAGCTTGCATTGTAAGAAACGACTTCCATGAAGCAGTATTTAAGGTTTATTACTGTACACTGTCTGCTTCAATACACAGAAATTTTTTCATGAACAAGAACAGATGCTGAAATGAAGCCCAGAAAAGAAGGCACAGAGAAATTACGTGATTTCCGAAGAGACACACTCAGCAGCACAACAGGAACTGCACTGCTGTTCCTTCAGCCTAGGTCAGCTTCCCAATGATTTGTACTTCCTTCTGCTCAGATGCTGCTGTATTCAGGGGCTTTACAGTGCCAGTAAAGACTAAGAAAATACATCAATCAAGAAGTTTTGAGAACTTCTTTAAAAGCCCCCACAAAATTTCAGGCTCACAATTCAAACACTATTTTAATTTCAGAAACAAAACGCTTAAACACAACTTCAAGAATTGCTTGACCAAGGACTACTACTGCATTTTGTAATGCTTACACCTTTGCTCACCAATTCGTCATTGAAAAACAGGAACATGGAACATTTAATAAAAACAACAACAGCAGACAGACTAGGAAAATTGATCACAGTCAGAAAAAAAAGATTACTTGTGGTACAAGAAAAAACTCAAATGTACCCTGGAAGCATCCTGCTACTCATAAACCTGGAAGACTGTCAGAATAATGCATCCAAAAATTATCAGGGACAGATCAATACCCAATGAACAAAAAGGAGCATTTTGACCAGTGAGGGTTTGGCAGACATATGATCAGAGAAGAAAGTCACTGCAGGAAAAGCTGTGTCTGAACTTGCAGCTCTGCTACTGCTGTGCTTGTGCTGTGACTGATGATGCACATGCTGGGAACCATGAGGACATGCAAGATGGCCAACTCCTCCTTCACATCTCCCTTTATATACTTAGAGTGTATATAGAGTACATATGCTCTAAGCAATTATTTCAGCTTTAACACAATACATTCTGCTCAATTCTCTGGGCAAGTCTGTATCTGTCTGCAGTGTAGCTTCCATCCCATCTGCCTTTAAAATAGTCATAGGTAGGGAAAACTGCAGGACAGCTCAGTGTTTCCAAGTTTTCCATTCTTGAAGAGTTCTCTAGGTCTGGACTTTGAGTTAATCAATGAAAAGAAAAAGATCCACAAACAACCAACCTCAAAATACCTCCACCCAACATGATGCTGACATCTCTCTCCCTAAATGAAGAAGGAAAATGCCACAAGTCTGTATGTTGAAATTCAGCCCCCACGACACTTCCTGTGGATTTAATGGCTTTGATACAATTTGTATCTGCCAATCAAGCAAAGCCCCTGAGCACCGAACACTCTGTTACAAAGCAGCCCTTGTCCTATAATAGGCCCCGACACGAAAAAGACAGAATTTTCAACTTCAGCCAAAGCATCCAAAAGGAAACAAGCCAAAGCCCAACCCCTGACTCTTCCAACATTATTTGAAGGAGTGAACAGCATAAGCTGGAAAGGAAGACTTTACAGATTCTACATTGTCAAGCCTGTTGAAAGTTGAACACATCCATAACCTTCAGAAGCAGACAGCTCTCCACATTGTCATTTACTAATTATGGAGTAAAGATGGTCAGGCAGATCAACTTTTAGATGTTGGCTGTAGCAACTCACAAAAATGATAAAAATAAACCTACTATTCATTTTCTTTCTTTGAGCAACCCACACCATTAGTAAAGACAAAACCCTTTCAGATGGTTTCAAAAAAAAGGTCTCGTTTTCATGGTAGCATTCTTAATTAAGACCTGTATCAATAGCTATACATATCTTTCTAAGAATATGCTAATTGATACTATTTCCTAATCATTAAAGCATAAAGCAATTATATTTTCAGCTCATCTAATGAGATGAATGTATGACAGTTATCATCCATTAATGCACAAATACTCCAGGACTTTGGGTTTAACACTATGACTAAAGGACTAACTTAAGACAAATTTCATTAAACCAATAATTCTGCGTGCACATTATTAATCTATTATTTTAAAAGTGTACATTAGTCCAATATATCAAATTCTACATCAACACAGTAGTTTGTACAGGACAGTTAACACTGATACCTTAAATAATTTAGAAATGCATACACCAAAATTCAAATTCTGCTTCTAGACAGCCCTTTGCAAAAAGTTCCTTAACTATTTCCTCAAAGAAAACCTTTCTTGTCAACACTTCTAGGATCAGTGCAGTCTTGCTTAAAGCTTTCTTCACTGATGCTTTACAGTCAAATCTAAGATGTAGGTTGTATCCTAACTCAGAAAACTCAAGAGAGGGAACTGGATCACATCCTGCAAATTGAATGTGTCCCTGAAGCGATTTTATTCTATATCTGCTTCTGTCCTCAGATTTTATCAAGCTCCACGTTAATCACCAAATTCTTTTAAGCACCACAGATGACATGATTTTAGATTCTGAAAAAACCAGTCTGTTCATCAAGGAAAGACACCATCTTGGACCAGAAAATTAATAAATATCCGTCTTCATTAGAAACTCTGTAGCTGTTTCTACTGCCAAATTCATAGAAGAAAGAGTAGGTCTTGGACCCTTGGTAGTTTTTTAAGTGGAACTCCAACATCACCATCATTAAATCAGCACTTGAGCTCTGAACTCCAGTTAAGGGAGCAATCAGACAGACCCCTCATGCTGTCAATTGCAGCTTGAAAATTTAGTTTTGATGTGTGCATTCCAATCTCAGAACTTCCTAAATATCTCTAAAATGAGTTATAAATGTAAACTATAGTTGAATTTCTGACAATTAAACTTTGGTGGTGTATCACAGCTTTCCTGCCTGTTAAGAACTCTTTAATCCACTCAACAGTTCCAAATAAAAGCCATGGGCAGTAATACGTCTTGGTACTGTCTAGCGCATTACAACTTATTTTTAATAAAGGGATGCTGGCAAGGGAAACAGTTCAGGCATTAAGTCCCACAGGAATAACCACTGGAAACAGGGAACAAAACAAATCCCTTAAGGTGTGGACTAAATACTCCAAAAGCCCCATGAATCTGTGAAATGTCTCTCTCTAATGCCCGCCACCAAAGCCAGCAGGGATGCATGGCCTCTTGCTTTGCAGCACTCTTCTACAAGGACCAAGAAAAGCCAAAGTGGCACAAGGCCCCCTTGCAGGACATCCACCACACCCACATGTGACTGTGGTCGTAACTGTGGGACAACAGCGCAAACAGGCAGTACAAAGGCATTACTGCTTTCCACATTCTTACCAAAACTTAACCGAGTTACCTTCTCAAACATTGTCCATCTCCTCCCCCACTTCCAGCTGTGTAACTACATTCCCGAGATGGAAAAGTTTCTCTATAATGAATGCAGTACAGCACCAAGCAAAACACCAATATAAAATAATAACAGTCTCTACAGAATTAACACAAATGCTTTTCAAGGAAAGACCGTATTAGAAAATCACTTCAGCAGTTCAGCTATCTTAGTACTATTTGTTTTGTTGTTCTCAGGAGAAAAGTTTTTCATTGTATTTGTATTATTTTACAGTATTTATATTATTTGTCTTACTCTTCTGCTGTCCTGCTGAACACACTCAGCTATATAAAACTGATTGTGTTAAATCAAGCTCTACTCCAACAGAAACCAGTACGAAAAAATCTGAACATTTTGAGTAAATGAAATATTGTAAGTAATTAGTCTTCTTACCCCTGAGCAGAACGTACCGGCAAATATGTCCTGGCATGGCAAATGTTAACTGTAACATTTTAAAAATAACAGTGATAAAGGTAACAGTGGCAAAAGTTTCACAAATCTGTTTATGAGAGTCTGACCAAGAAGCTCTCTGCACGCACTGAGAAAATATTAAACCCTCACTCTTCATTTGAAATATGAGGCTGTATCACCTAAACCCAAACTGGTATAAAGTAATACTTGAAATATTCTTTTTACAGAGTATGTAGACACAGCCCAGCGTGTGGATCAATATGCAACTGATATTCCCCACTCACAGGCAAAAGAGCAGGCAGTTGGCCTGTCTCTACAGAAATGCTTTTTATCAGAAATAAATCACACTTACATTTTTTTCCACACATGCTCACACAGAAAAATGCTTCAGATAACATTGCTGCAAGTGTGTGTTCATTAGCCTGTTTTCCAGCCCCCACTTGTGCGGTTTGGTATTTAATTACAGGGTGGAGTGGTCCCCAGGCTACTTATGTTTCTTCCAGTCACAGCCAGAAAATTTCTGCAGGAACTGACATGCAGGAGTGCAACTGCTTCAAGTTGTAGCTGGTTCTCTGTCAACAAGGTTAGCACACTGTTCATTGAAACTCCCACTAGTACTTCTGTTAAATAATTACTGAAAATGTTTTAATACAACAATTTGCATTCTAAACTTCAACAGATAATAAAGGCTTTAACAGGACCTAATTTGGCTATTTATTCTTAATTGGTTTCTCAATTGTCTTTTGCTAAGGCCAAGAAACAAATCTTCATCATTATGCTGAAAAGCACTGGCTTTTTTTTTCTTTTTCCTTGAATACAGGGAAATGTAAGCTTGTATGCCTACTTTGATCAAATATGATTTTTAGCACATCACCTGACTCAAATCCTCTATTATTTTATTGCACACAGCTTTAAATGCTGCTTTCCATAATCAATCTTAAATTATATTTTCACCTGAAAAATATTACACCATTTGTAAAATACTATAATTCATATGTGAGCATTTTATAGCTAAATATTACTCCCCAAGGCATTTGGATATAACGAAATACATTAAAGGTGTAAAGAAATGCATTATTCAAATTAATTTTTATATAAATGAGAGAAGTTCTATTGGACAGGTAAAACTGGGAAAACAAAAATTAACTTAGGTAACAAATTACATGCACAATGAATATTGTATTTAATATTAAAAAGGATGCTGTTAATCAGAGTATTACTGTTGACAGGACATGCTTTTTATTTACTACAGGCCTTGTATTTTTGGCCTAAGCAACAGGAATCCATCGACTTGGAAAACTCTGTCTCTAGGTCAGAAATGCGTGACAGGAAGGTGAAACCACATGAGCTCATTTTGATAGTCAAAAAACACAGAGTGGACAAAGATTATATTATGCAATTGTTAGCCAGAGGTATCTGAAAACACCCCCTGGCCAAACCTTAGCAAGAATTTATATTGAATAATTATTTATGAATGGTCTGTTACAGTGCTCCTGTCAGTCAGCTACTTCTCTGTAGCTTGTTCTATTGAGAAATATACATGCAAATACACATCTAGAGACATGAGATCTTCTCATTTAGGTGATAAACCAGATTAATAACAAACTTCTAAGTTTGGACCCTGGGACATATGCACACGGTATCATAAACAATATACAGTGACATACATACTCTGCTGGCAGCTCAGAGTGTGACAAAAGGCAAAAAATCTAAACTCTGTGCAGAGTAATTTGAAGACTGGGCTCTTGAGTAATCCATTGGAGAGTCCAAACCCACGAGGCAAAGAAAGATTATATAATCAAGTAAATTATTACTTTTTCCACTTTTCTAAACAGTTTTGTCTTTTCCCCCTCACGCATTGTCTATATGACATTTATGATGGCTGAATACCCACACATGGCTTAACGTGCACTCAAGATTTTACTCTTTTGACCAAGAAGGCTGTAGCAAGCAAGTAAATTATGTCCTGGAGCCCTGGCAGTTTAACTCCCTCAATATCCTCAGGTAGATACTTCACCAGTAAATGCTTTATTTCATTAGCAAACATTTTATCTTATTTACCAGGTTAATGCATTGCCAATGCAATGAATCTGTAACTGACTTACAGAATCTACCAAAATAAGGCACTGTTGCCGTACCACTTATTGCAGCTATTACGTATTTTCAGGCCTATTAAACTGCTTTGAATCAAATTTCAAATGTCATAAATAAAACACTCTGGCTAAAATGACTGGCCAGAAGAGATATCGGCAGTTGTGTTACCACACTTTAAAAATCTGTCACTAGAACAAGGCGGCCTCCTGCCGCGTCCCCGCAGACGGGGATGCTTTAAACACACCGCAGCCGGAGCTGGGCCGGGCAGCTCCCACCCATCCAAAGCCCCTTCTACTTCCGACAGGTAATGGACATGCAGAGCTCTGCTCCCACGTCCCAGAAACTCCCTGGAATAACTGTTATTGAACTTATTTTCAAAAAAAAAAAGTTTCAGAATCTTGGACGTGTGGCCAAGAAGGAAAGAAATGCGTTATCAACAGGTACAGCAGGGCTTCTGCCCGGCTCCGGGAGCGCCGCAGGCTCTCCCCCGCCTCTCTTTTCCCACCAGGAAGGGATTTCCTCCCCCGGAATGTCGCACACACCCCGGACCCGGAGGACACGCTGCCGCCTCACGCCGCAGCGAGCGCCCGGCCGCCCGGACAGCGCCCCGCGAACCCCTGCCGGGTCCCCCCGCTGCACTCACTTGAGGAAGTAGCGCTGCCCGGTCTGCGTGAGCGCCATCTCCCAGCCCGGCGGCAGCGGCCGCTCGTCCGTCACATCGCAGGAGCGCTGCCGGAGGTGCCCGTGCTGCGGCGCCGCGCCCGCGCCGGGCAGCGAGGCGGGCGAGGAGTGCGACCGGACGTGCGCGGGCGCGAGGCGCGGCGGGGGCCCGCCCGAATCCGTGCTCGACTGCCGCGAGTGCGAGCCCGAGTCG
>VXAD01009527.1:0-23233 GCA_013399195.1 Dicrurus megarhynchus
GCTATAGGACAGCAACAAAACAATACAAAAATAATATGCTAGATTTGTTGAATTCTCAAAAATATTTATAAATAGGGAATTATCACTTACTGAATGTTATTCCTAGATGGATCCCAGAATTTTCTTTGATTCTAGCTATTTCTTTTATATAAATGTTAGAATCACTGGTAAAATATTCAGACGGTCCAATGCCTGGGGACTGATAAATAGTAAACATGATACCAAATGGTGCCAGACACAGATTTATAAATCAACAAATAATACATATTTTACTGTGGGCAAATATAATTCACTTATCTAAGTACAAATACTATGGGACATTTCAAAATGTGAATATTTTTAAAGGATGTGGAGAGAATGGTTGATAATCTGCTGGACACTGTCTTCTAAAACCTCTTCCTCAGCTAAAAAGACAGATATCTTCCTGAGTGAAAGAAAAGCAAAATCTTACGGGATTGGGAACAGCAACAAACCCAAGAAGAGGTAGGGTCCAGACAGTGATGGCCTTCCTGGGCCCTTCTTCCAGGTGGGACTTCTGGTCATTTGGCCACTCAGGAACTGGGCTAGGGGAGCGTGGAGCACTGCCTCCAGCGTGCCATGACTGGCAGCTCTGCTGGGTTGGGATACAGGCTCTAGGGGTGGAGGTTGTGGGGCAGGGCACTGCCTCACAAGGGCCAGGCCTGACCTGCCCCTTCCGGCACACACATGCATCTCAAAAGGTCTCAAGACATCAACCTTTCCAGTCTCTCACACTAGTGAATCAGAAATTTTCGGGCTACAAAAGACACTACTGCTTTTTACCTTTTTATTTTCCCCAGTAGAGAAAGAATATCTTTCACTATTCTATCACCATCAATGTTCTGTCAATGGCAATATCCACTTTGATCTACTAATGATATAGAGAGTTTTTAGTTGGAGAACAGATAGGTCTTCTAGCATTGAACAGCGGAGTCCATCAGAGAGCTCTGAAGATCTCATAGTCCAACCCATATCTGACCAAATATCAGGTTTGAATGGGCTATAAATGAAGTCTTGCAGAAAGATCAGTTGAGTCAGTTCCTCCTTGGAGCATTGGGCCTGCAGCTGAGGACTTTCTCCATGGCTCAGATCACCTAAGGTATGACCTAAGCTATTACCTAAGGTAATTCCTTGAGGTTGAAAACCCTTGTCTTGTTGGGTGAGTGGATTCTGGAGAACCTAAAACCTGTAGAATTTTTAAGTTAGTCGGATAGTGTCAACTCTATCTGAGATCACAAATCTGTATTAAAATGTTGGCAGAGCTTTAATTGATCTTCTTGATTTATCTGGTTTAACTGATTTGTAAAATAAATCTCATTTCAATATGTTATTTTTCTCAGTTTTATGAGGACCAGAGCCTGTGAATATAAGACTCCTTCTAACCATCTGTAGCAGTGTACCAGAAACAAAAAATGATGGGGATTTTCAAATGTCCTAGGTTTCAGGCAGTTGTTGTATACTTTTGACTTTCGAATTCTGCCTTGAATTAATTTAAATGTATTTAGAATTAATTCTATCTTAATGAAGAATTTCTGACCAGGATGGGGAAAAGATTAAAAAAACATCATTAGTTTGAAAATTATGGATGTCAACAAAGACAAATTTTTAATGTTCATATTTAACATTGCACTGAGCCTGATTATTTCTGCCTGGGCTTATTCATCTCATTTACATCAATGAGTGCAGATGCATATTGGAATGAGTTGAATAAAATTCCTGTTGCATTACTGCACCACTTTTCTGTTACACTCCTCTGCTGAGAAATGTCAGTAAGTAATTGGAGCATGTACTGGGGAATATATACCAGGAGTGTATTTTGGGTCCGTATCCTGAAATGTGATTTCTCTTGCACACCAGAGGTACTCACAAAGCAGGAACAAGAAATATGTAATGCTGTGTCAGAGCTTCAGAACAAAGTATTGCTATTAGCATACTTCATTTTTCAGTATGTTTATTCTTCCCAAAGTTTTACCACTACTGCATTCTATCCATAGGTGCCTTCAGCACTAAAACCAAAATCTCTTCTTTTGCCTTTTTACTTACAGTCACCTTTTATTAACCACTAAGATTATCTTAAATTTTATTTAAGAAATACCACTCTTGATACTGATCAAGGAAAAGCTCTTGTGGATAAGTGTTTGTGTATTTCAATGACCGTTCCTTTTAATTTATTATGAACTAGTAGATGATATAAATTTTATGCTAAACTGGGATTCACAGACAACATTCTTATATTAAATTATCTTCTTATAATGAAATTATCATAATCAATAGTTTTTGGAACTATATCTCAGGCAGAGAGCTCTTTCAATCAATTATTGTCTTTTTTCAACTGCTGAAAGTTATATAATGTCTTACTCCTTCAAAAAGAGCAAAGAAAAGAGGAAACTGGCAACCAACTGTCTTCTGTGTCTTCCTATGTTAGAAGTCCTAGTCCATATTCAGAGGCAGCTTTTCTTTTTTAATGTATCTAACAGAACTTTTTTTCTTGAAAAAAAAAAGAAAAAAAAGGAAAGAACTGAATATTTTGTTTCACTAAAAGTTAAATCTGTTTCACTGGGTTTGTGTTAACCTAGTTACAAGAATCATGTTTCCATCACTGGTTTTAGAAGGTTTCAATTTGAGGTTTTCACTGGGGCAAGTGTTAAGAGCTGGTTATTAAAATGTTTAGAGAGATGCCTCTGCCTGAGTTAAGGTGCAAAAGATACCATATGCCAAAGCCAACAATATGGATGTTATGTACCAGGAAATGAGAGAGAGAGAAGGAGAAAGAGAGAAAGTGTGGCAGAGTAAGTAGAAAATATCACCACGCTGTGGATCCCAAGGGTGTCCCATTGATCCTCTCCCTCTGGCCTTCCTGGGCCAGGTCGGAATGCCCAGGTACCTCCCCTGGGAGTGTGGGGCAAGTTTGACACTGTCTCTTGCAGACAGTCTGACAGACTCTGGATCCGTTGCATCACTTTGCATCACGTGCAATGCTCTGATGCAAAACTTCAGGAATTAGTCTGGGGAGCACTTTGGGGGTCTTTGATGGTTTATGACACCCCCTAAGCTGCCTCTCACATGAATGTCCCATGGATGTGGCCTTCCTGGGGTGGGGGATTTTACAGCTGAGCCAGTTTGTGTGAGGTACGATGGGTGTTCTATACCTTTGATGAGAGGTTACGCCACACACCCCAAAACTCTCCACCTTCCTCCTTGGTTGGGAAGGAGTGTGTGCAAACCCGGCCTCAGCCGATGAATCTGTGGGCTATGGCCTCCCCCACCCAGAACCCAGCCGCAGATGATTTTCAGAACTGGGTTTGGCTTTCCTGTGAATGCATTCTTCTCCCTCAACTTTGTTTATTTCTCCCTAGACCTGAGATAATTGGACAATAGTGTCACCTTTATCTTATCTCAAGTTCCCTTAGGTGTCTTAACTCACAGTCCAAAGTTCCAGTCAGGCATATTCAGGTAGGGTTGGGCTTTGGTGGTTGCAGCTTCTTTATACAGTTTTGCCATAATGGGCAAAACTCCTTCCATGACAATGTTTAAGCCATTGACCATAATATTTCAGTCTCTGACAGCAAGTAACTGTCCCAAACTGACTACAGTCTTTGGTTTCTACACTTTTTGCTCACTATATGAACATTTAAATATTACAGACTAAATTAAACTCTTTACCAAGAGGGATTGAGAGAATCCCTTCTCAAAAGAGTGACGTGCAGATGTGCAGCACTCTTCAAAGAAGTGGCATGAATTCCTTCAAATCCCTTCAGACATGAGAGAAAAGCAAAAGTTTTCCACAACCTAGATATGGATGCAAACCATTGTGCTAATGACTCAAGAGGAAACCATGGTGTTCTTACTATGTTTTTTCTTACATTAATGAAACTACTTTCCTGCTACCACCATTTTCCTAGAAAGAAAAAAAAAAATTGTTATCTGAACTTATATGAGGTAACTATTCATTTGAAATTGACAGACATTTTTTGGAAAGCATTAATGCTTTAATTTTAAAATCATTAATATTTTCACATTGTGATTTTAAATTTAAAGAAAAATATTTATTTAGATTTGACTCAGGAAGGAGAGAAGATTAGAACACAAAAAAATAAATCATCTAGAGATGAGAATTCTGTTTTTTGAATTTTTTTCCTGGCAGCTAAGATTATGATCAGCTGAAGAGCAAAAGAGTGGAACAACTTAAACTATTATCATCTACTGCTAAATTTTTGGAGATGAAAGCTGGCTTATGGACACCCAAGACTTTCATGAATTTGAAATTAAACCAGAGCACTTCATTAATCACTACTGTAGGGTCATGGTTAAAGTGCAGCTTGGACAGCCACATTTGGCTAACACTCGCAATATCATCAGATAGATTTTTCTTTTGTCACTTCCTGTCTTGTATTGCAGTTTATAATGATAATATCTTGTGGGTATATCTTGTTTTGATTAATAGGGGAGTATAAGAATCTGAGAAAGTTACTGCTTTTTGGCTGGTTTTGTTTGGGGTTTTTTGAGTCGGGGGGGAATACTAATTATAATAATCCATTAAAAAAGAAAAAAAAGGTATTTCTAAATGGAATCTAATGAATTAGAAGTTAACGAAATCTCTCATAAATTTCTGATCTACTAAGGACTGACTGGCATTAGGTGTGGAATAGGCCCTAAGTGTCTCATAAGTCATGCATAAACAGAATTCATTTCTCATTACTATTTTGGGATCTGGTTGATTTTGTTTGAGTTTTTTACACCTTTACACTGGATTATACATTTCAATAAAGCAAAAATGAGATTATAAGAACAACTGAAATAAAGAAATTTCTGGTAAGCCTGAATTGTTTTAACTGAAAGTATAATAAAAATAAAAAAACATTCTTACAGAATCTAAACCACACTTACTTCTGCTAAATGCAACTTAGCTGTCCGAATCTGAGTCTTTTATTGTGTTACAGATGAATTAGAATGATCTGGGTATTTTTACTAAGTTCCTTTAAAAAGCATTCTTTTTGTCAAAGAGTTAAAAAAAAGTTAAAAAACTTTAACACAGGAAGAAAATTTTCAGGATTGCAATCAGTTAGAGAATAAAAAAACCTGAACACCACCCGCCCCCAAAATTATATGGCTAAAGAAGGTTAAAATTCTGCTCTTTAGAAAGGCATGTGGAGAACAATATTTAATTCCCTTCCAAATGTGTTCTGAAGATAGAACTTCTCTTTGAGTATTTCAAAATGAAGTTCAGTGGTTCTTCGCTTTCTATCAACTCAAATCAGTTATAGAGTAATACAAACATTTCCCTTTGTGCTCTTAGTGCAAGGTAAAAATTCCATTGGCTACAAAAACAATAAGACCTACAAGAGGAAGCCAGTAAGTTCAGTAAATTTTAAAATGGCCTTTTTAAATGCATCATGTACTTGCTTCTTCGTACAGGTTGAGACTGTTTCTTTTAGCATGGTTTGGTATGCTTTGTCTAGGTTAAGAGAAAGAAATCTTTATTCCAGGGTTTCCTCAAGTTTCTGACAGAAAGACTAATTTTTAATTACTAATAAAATTCTGTATCCAGAAAGGCATTGCACATTTTTTCTGATAGTAAATGGCAAATACATTGTAGGCTCACAATTTGTAAACAGAGACTGACAATTGCATGGAACATACAGCTGCCCCAAAATCAAGTTATTATTTTGGCAAATCCATATAGGTGTAGTTTTTTATCTGCAAAAGCTAAGACTTGATGAAAAGATAAATACTTTCTCTTATTTTCTCTGTTGCTGTCGAAATTGAGTTGCAGTTACTATATTCAACTCTACGTGTCCAGAATAAGAAAAGCCCTCTTCCTGGGTATGTTTTGCCAACATAAGAACTTTGAAATATCCTTCCTTAGTCTATAGAGAGTTGTGTGTCAATTATTATTATTAAAATTCCTAACATAAGCCAAGTGTTTGTTACCTACAAAATATTTAAATTATATGTCATAAAATTTAGGTTTCCTGGAGCCATTTTACTTAAAATAGTCAGCATTACCGCCATTTATTTTTTGCTCAACAAAATTTAAATTTATAAACTGAGATTCTGAATTTTCTTTTTATCCTATGCTAAAACATCAACAGCTATCTGAAGAGCACATTTATGATTGTTTTGCAATTAATGAGAAGATCTTTTTTTTTTTTCCGGTGGAGAGAGGCTCAAACTCTTTGTTATTTTCCATTTTCATGTGTTTTTTCCCCTGATGCTTCATAAAAGGCTGTAGGGAATTTCACCCTATAGCTAAGATAGCAGCTGTTGCCAACTCTTGGTTTCCATCACTGCAAATCAAATAGTGCTGGTCGTACTTTCTTATAAGCTCTTACTTGATTCATAAATAATTCTGTCACTAACGCCTAATATGCCCATTCTATTATTGTAATTTGGGACAATGATGACTTTCCTTGTCAAATCCAATAATTATAGGGACAGGAACAAGCAAGATCTGAGTGAAAATCAATGATAAAAATTAATATTAGTGTAAAATTTTTGCAAGGTCACAAAATTCTTACTTTCTTCATCCCTACTAATAACCCTTCTCTGCTTTTCCAAGTCTCCTTGATTGCATAGGCAGATACATTTCTCCTTGTGGAAGTACTCCAGGTATCTCCTGATATGTGAATGTCTTAGCAACACCTAGGGCAGTTCAATGTTTTGTAAAACTTATTAGCCATCATGTACTGCTAATAATTTAGTATACTACTAGAACCAAGCCCATTAGGCTCATTGCATAAGAATTTGTCTCTTGTGCTAATGGCAAAATCCATATGTAGGTTTTATCTTGAGCTACTGTTATGCTTCAGTATTCAAGTTCGTAATCTGAATTATTTTTCTTCCTGACTGTAACACCGCGAATTAAATATATGATAATAGATGACTCCACAGTGAATATATCATAATCCGGTATAGTTACACTACACAATTTAAGATGAATAGCAAGAGAGTCTCAGAAATACTCATTGAACACTACATCACACCTTATCTCTTAATGCAAAAAAGGCTAGCACTTAGTTTGTTTTCATCCTCAGGCTTCTGTAGGTGCTCTTAAGATAAAAAGACTAAATAATTGTTTTATTTTTGAGGATCCATCAGGGTAGGGGTGGCTGGAATGGGAGGTTAGGAATGAGACTGAGAGGCCTTTTTCACTGAGAGATGTGAATTTTCTCATGAGAAGGCTTTAGAATGTGAAACTTTTGAGGGGTTTCCTCACCACTATATATTTTACTCATTCTGTTACACACAAAAGATGAAAACACAGATGCAGTCAGATGCTGAATTGAATTTCATCACTATTTGTACTTTATCACTATATTAGAAATACAAAAATCTCCACCCTATAAAGGAGTTCTTCTTAGTTATCTTTATAATAAACAAATATAAAGTAGCATATCACCACATTACTTTTTCTAGGAGAACTACATACAACAATTACATTTAATGTAATCCAAACTCCCACCAGGACAGGGAGATTGCGTTCTTTCAATAGTTACTTGTATGATTAGTTACCTCTGCATAATTTGCAGTTAACATTATACTTAGAGCTGTTTGAAAAGGCTTTAAGAATATAATCCTTTTTTGTTTATTTGGTTTTTAAAGAATTGCTCCATTGCCATATTAAAAGAATGATATTATGAATTTTAGACTGAGTCATGAACTTTATGTAATTTTTTCAGGAGGGATTTGTTTTTTGGTTTTCTGTACCTGTGTTTAAGGTCATGATTAATCAATATAATTTATTTGGTTTGAGGAAAGGTATATTGCTACACAGCACCAAGATTAGTTTAAACTGTTAAAAAAACAAACACACAATGAACAACAAAAATGAGTCTTCTGTGCTGCTACCAAAATCAATTTCAATAACAGTCACATTATAACAGTATGCTTGTAATATAGTAAAAAGGTCAGTACAATTTCTTGCCTGGTTAGCAATGTAACTTTCGAGCTTTTCTGGGCAGGAGTTGTGATCACAGTGCCTAGCAAAGTCATTTTTCCACAGACCTTGTTTGTCACATTATTCTCCAGAGCTGAACAGCTTGTCTCTAGCATTCTTAACTTTACAGCCTGCTTTCTTTTCTGTCTTGATTTTGTTTAGCAAAATTGATGATAACTGCATACTTCTTGTCATTAAGAACTGACATTGCATGGCAGCAATAAAAAATGGCTGATTTTCATGCTACTATTTTTAAACATTTTACCCTTAAACCCTTTGCAGTTTTGTCACTGTAAGCAAAAAATGCTATTGCTCTATGGTTGCACCATCCCAAAAACCCCAGCATGTGCTTTGGACAGTCAGAAAAAAGAAATCTGGAATGTAATTAGGTAACATGCTCATTGATTATGAGCTGATGTCTCTGTTATGCTACAGAAGTCTGGGTAAAAGTGGAATAAATAACTCCCAAATAATCACTTCCTCTACAAATGGAAAGGATCATCAGTATGATACAGAACACTTGCTAACTCAAGTATATTCTATTTTGCCCTGAGATATATGAGTAAGAGCAGCTCTTACCTACAAAACAAAAGATTTTATTTTTTCATATTCATTTAGGCTAATGTGCGAGTTTTCTTCTGATTTAATTTTTGTTATCACAGATTTTCACCCAGTTAAAGTTTTCAGTTAAGCACTGGAAGAGCATCTGAATTCTGAGAGGTTTCCTGTTATCCATTAAAATCAATTTTCCACTGATTTCAGAGAAAACAGAGCAGGTCTCTAATTCATTAATGCAATAGCTAGAATGAGTGTGGATGAAACTTGAAATTTATTTAGAAAATGCTACTTTTTATGATCAAATTTCACAACTTTATGATCATGTTTCACAATAAGAACAGGTGAGACTGTTGTACCATTCTGGCTGTTAAATTTACTGCTCATTCTTATTTTAGAGTAGTAGTTTTTATGCAGAGAGCTTTTAATTATGTGCCACACATTACGTATAAAACCTCTATTCTTTCCAAAGGGTGGAGCCTCCACTCATTGCCTACTAGTCATAGTAGTCAATGTTTTCATGAGAAACTGACACACACAATGCCCAAATCTCCATTGTACATCAAAATTTTTATCCCAAAGGAACAGCAAACATTTAAAAAGAACTCCCAGAAGAAATATTCTTACTTCTTTTGCTAAATATATTCAAATAAGTTCTATGAAGGAAAAACATTGAAAAACTTCAAAAGAAAAAGAAAAATAATAGAAGGGAAAAAAAGGAATTTAGAAGAGTGAAAGAAAAACTAGATATGAGAGGAAATAAATAGCATGTAAGAAATGTCCCATATGCTTGAGTATTAAAAATACTTGAATTTCTAACATTTTTAACCAGTTTAGTAGCATATATCACAGTAATTTGCAGTAGAAACTATGATCTTGAACAAGTTATAAACTTTTAATTTTTTTTCATGTTTTACTTATTTAAAAGAATATTGCAAAATTACAAAATATTTATGAAGGAAAAACCAGTTTCAGTTCTTGGTTTCTGAAAAACTGGTCCTTGATTTTGTCCCACTGGTCTATGATTTGCAATTAAAAGTCATGTTACTGAATCCAGGACTTTTTATTACACCTCTATTTCACTTATTTTCTTCCTTTCCTGCAATCTTTTACCATCTCCTGCTGTTTTGGAGAGAAAACTATCAGTTGTCCTGCCTATTTGCCTTCATATGACATCTATTTGATTGTGTTTTATTGCCTTCAATTGCTTTTGCCACTTGGGGTCTAAAGAGAGGAAAACTGTCTCCAAGATGATATTTCAAAAACAATTTAGCCAGCCGTCATGCATTGTTTTCTGCATTAGCAGCACAATCAGCAGATGATACAATAATACCAATGGGTTCTCAGATGTGATGTGTCCCATGCCAACAATATTTCTTGGTTAAAACCCTGCTTTTTCCCTTAAACATATCACTCTATTAGAATTTTCTGATGCTTTGTAACCTGAAAATAAAAAAGGAAATTGTTTCCCAAAGTCTGTTCATTCTATCCAATGACCTGTTCCTGCCTATACCTACATAGTGCTTGTACAGTAAGTTCCAAATCTGACCAAGTACATCTACAGCCTTTACAATATTTGTGATGGAGAGTACAACATTGACTAGAGACAAAATAAGTGGCCCTCAGCTTCATCAATTCTTAGGTACAGTTTCCCTGGAAATTTTTTCTAGAAATTATTCTCTATTTTCCCATAAAAATTAGTTCTGTGTCATTTATGTAAGTGAGGTTCTTCTACTCTAACCGAAACAAACAAACAAAAATCATTAAACTTTCTGACCAGACCCTAAACCTCTGAAAAAGGCCCAGGCTGGCAACAGAGCTGGGTTTGCCGAGAAGTTGCCTTGCTGTCCTTGAGAAGGGTTCAGAAATGAAAAGTTCCTGGACACCGGTGGTGTACAGGAGCAGAGCCTCACACACCTGTGACTTAAGGGCCAGTTTTCGTAGCACCACCTGGTGCTTTTCAAGTTTGGGTCATCTTAGTATCTTTGCATGTAAACCATCAGGATGTTTATGTACTACTGGGTGTCCTACAACCACTTCAGCCCCTCAGTCTTGCTGATTTGTGTTTATGATCTCTCTCTCTCTCTCTGCGACACTGGCATATCAGTCTCCCACAGTGAGGGCTTTCATTGTGAAGGTTGTCTTATGCTCAAAATCCCACATGTTAGTTTGGATTTTTTTGGAAGTTAAGAATGCACAGATTCAATACGCTAAGTCTAGGTAAAAGGTTCTTGAAATATAGGAATTTGGAAAGAGAAAAATAAACAGCTTTTTTAGAGGTCAGTAGATTCTTTCTCAAACCTTAGACTGACACTGTTTGAGATCAGACCCCCACTGGCTTTTGCACTGCACTATTTTTCTGAGAAAGTGGAATTTAAAATTATTGCATGAAACAAGCAAGGCACAGCTCTTGCTGCATGCACGTGTAGTCTTAAAAATCAGATGGATTATTCTGTGCAAGGAGGGACTGATTTGCAGAAATATACTTTAACTACCAAAACTCCTAGCATTTGAAAATATTAGGTACCTTAAGGAGGTATGAAGTAGCTTTTTTGTGTACAGTGTAAATAAAACCAGTCCCTCCTAAGGAATTCAAGGAATGCATTTTTCCTGCAGATCTTTCAATCTCTTTCCAGAACAGGCTTCTTCCTTCAGATGTGGGCAAAGAATGTAGCAGGACAAGGAAAACTGGAAGGTACATATGCCCTCTGCAAAGGTTTGGGATTTTTTCCTGTATTTTTTCAGTGTTAGGGGTTCAATCTTCCCTCTCTATCTACCTTGTAAGTCCTGTACTTCTGTGTGATAAGTAGATGTATGTGCTCAAATATACAGGGAATGCATAAACTTGTACAGATTATGTCACATTTTTCAGATCTGTGATTTCAGAGTGTCTTCATCTCCCTGGAATGATTTTATTGAGCTGGAAATCTTACTGAGTTCTCTACTGTAGTAATAGAGAATTTTTTATTTGGATTCCATTGAAACTTGACGTATTTCATACGTAAGATAAAACTAAGTATCCCAAGCATTTGACATAGGACTCTAGATACACAGTACTTCTGAAGGTTGGCAGTGGCTGATGCGGTACATTCTGTCCATGTCACTGACTGGACCACAAATCCTTGTCACAACACAGTTACCTCAGTGTGTTCTGGTTATTAATTTTTCCATTGGCAAATTTTTTAACATGTCACTGAAGAAAAGATTCAGAATGTATCAGTAAGCACCACCAGGTTTGTGAGAGAAAATTGGCTTCCTGGCTGCAGCTGAACTGCTTTTCCTTCGTGTCAAACAAGCTGGATATCCTCATGGGTTCTAGGGACCCCCAGGACAAGGGCCTTTTCTTCTTTTCCCAATCTCTGGAAGTCAAACAAGGGTTGTGGAAGGCTACCATCAGCAACTAGGTCCAAAGTAATTTGAAATTTGAAAGGTCTAAATGTTCAAATACAAAGTTGAGATATGTGATTCATACAAGGAGTGGAGGAACTGGTTGTGGGTAGAGGAGCAACACAGGATATAAGACTTAGGTCTTGCTGGAAAGGTCCAGCTGCAGCAAAGGCAGGAAGTCCAGCCAGGTTAAGCTCAGAAAAGAAAGTGTTAAAGTATTGTGTAGTATCTAAAATCTATGCTAACTTGTGACATACTCCTGTTTCTGACAAAATTATAGAGTAGAAAGGGTGTCATACAGCAAAGAGCACTCTTCATACATTAGTATGATTTTAAATATGCTGACTTTCTGGGTGATCAGAACAAATAAAATTAGAATAAATTGGAAATATTGACAAATATGGTTTGATTTTCAGGAAGAGGCAAATGGAAAAAGAAATAAACAGATCTGTCTTAACTCATATTCATAATTTATTGTAACTACTGCCATTGATTTGGGATACAGATTAGGCTCTCTGTGTGCTCCACATTAACAAATTAGTGTAATATGTTCTTTCTGATGTAAAGTTTTCTGTTTGAGTGTCCTGTGGTATGCACTCAGGAGTGCTTGCAAGGCATTCAATGTCCTGTTCAAAAGTCGGTCATTTGTGCACCTCCAGAGCACTCTCCAGCAAAACAGACCCAAAGAGTTCCAGCAACTGGCTCCCTGCATAAGTTGTGCATGCCCAGAAGCACCACCTGGTACAAGATCCATTCCATCTAAACACACAATGTGGAAATTAAGTCTTGGAGAGATAATGGATCATGGCAAATATAATCATCATTTCCTCTTTGCACTCTATGAGTAGGTAATAGTGATTTCATATAACCACAGGATGGTTGATGTTGGACAGAACTTCTAAGGGTTATCTGCTCAAGTACAGCCACATAGAACCAGCAGACCAGAACCAAGCGCAGATGACTTTTGGGTATCTCCAAGGAGGGAGACTCCACAATCTCCCTGGGCAACCTGTGCCAGTGTTCAGTCACCCTAACAGTGAAGAAGTGTTTCTTCATATTTAGAGGTAACATCCTGTGTTGCAGTTTGTGTTTGTTGGCTCTTGTCCTGTCACTGGACACCACTGAAAAGAGACTGCCTCCATCCTCTTTGCATCCTCCCTTCAAGTATTTGCACACATTAATAAGATTTCCCCCTCAGCCTTCTCTCCCCCAGGCTCAACTCCCCCTTGCTTGAGCCTTTCCTCAAAAGAGAGATGTTTCACATCCTTAATCATAGGATCATGGAATCATAGAATATCTGGAGTTGGAAGGGACTGGCAAGGATCATACAAGTCCAACTCCTGGCTGTTCGCAGGACCACACCAGGAGTCACACCATGTACCTGAGAGCATTGTCCAAACACTTCTTAAACTTCAGACTTGGTGCTGTCACTGCTTACCTGAGAAGCCTGTTCCAGCGCCCAGCCACCCTCTGAGTGTAGAAACATTTTATAATATCTAACCTAAATCTCCCCTGACACAGCTTCAGGCCATTCCCTTGGCCTGTCACAGGTCACCACAAAGAAAAGATCAGTGTCTGCCCTTCCTCTTCCCCTCACAAGAAACCTGTACATCACCTCAGTCTCCTCCAGGTTGAACAGACCAAATGATCTCAATCACTTACCCTCAAGACCATCTTTGTTGCTCTACTTTGGACTCTCTCTAATAGTTTAATATCTTTGTCATATTGTGGTGCCCAAAACTGCACACAATATTCAAGGTGAGGCTGCCCCAGTGCAGAGCAGAGCAGGACAATCCCTCCCTTGCCCAGCTGGCAATGCTGTGCCCGATGCCCCCCAGGACACGCTTGGCCCTCCTGGCTGCCAGGGCACTGCTGACTCACGTTCAACTTGACATCAATCAGGACCCCCAGATCACTTTCCATGGGCCTCTCATTCCACAATCTGAACATCCATACAGAGTTGCCCCTTTCTAGGTGCAGAATGCAGCACTTTGTTAAACTTCATACAGTTAGTGACTGCCCAGGCCATTCTTGTGGCCTTTTTCTGGGCTGTCTCCAATATGGCTTTATTTCTCTTGTGCTGAAGATCTCAGATCTGGATAAAGTACTTTTAGTGTGGCCTCACCAGCACTGAGTAGAGGGGAAGGATCATCTCCCTCAACCTCCTGGCAATCCTGAGTCTGATGCAACCACTTGCCTTTCCAGCAGGGGCGTATTGGTGGTTCATTTCTACCATAAGCATAACATAGCCTTTTATACATATGTGTTCAGGTTAGGGGAAAATATTAAGAAGTCATTTTGCATCCAGAATCTAGTTATGGCTGTATCTCAACTTCAACCCAGCTGATAACATTAACTATGTAAACAGCTAACAACTCCTACAAGAAAAATGTCTCAATTCAATAAAAGCCAAATCAAACAAAAATCCCTGAAGAAATTAACTGGAAGTGAAAAATACCAGTGCTTCATTAGCACATAATTACAGTTTCTAGATGTGTACCACAGAAGTTCAGTTCATTAAAATGTAGGTTTCTGAAAACAAACACAATCAAATCTGAAAAGTACTGGTGCCTAGTTGTGTCATTTCCAGTAAATGCCCCTGACACAATAAGCAGTATATACATAGCTTCTGTCTTTGAAGTGTGCTGAAAAGGAAGGTGCCTACACTTGCCCTGAAGTCAAATGCTGAGGGTGAATTTAGACCATACAATGGAACACAATGTAGTTTCCAAGGCCTGTAAAGATGAGAGCCAGTATAGCTGCACAACCACTGCAGTCTGGAGAGAAAAGATTTATTATTTTGGTGCAGGATTGTGTGAATGAAGCTATATTTCTTCCAGACTGAATCTGGCCTGTATCCAGACATTTCAAGCCCACTGTACCCTGCAGAACTTTGTAGGGTCACATTACTGAGTATAAAGGCCCCACAGACATCCCCTTAGTTTAATCTACACAGATACAAAAAATCATTCCTCTCCAAGTTACTTCTATCTCTTAAATCTACTTATCCTAATAATTTGCAACTTTTCTTTTCTCAAGTTGAAAGGCTTGAGATACCACCTACTTCATTGAACTAAATATATATTTTGGTCTTTGAAATTATAACAAATGCACCATGCAAAATTTTCTCAATATTTATTATGTTATATATACCAATTTCTTGCAGAGAACCAACATAACACTGTCTTGATCAAATTCATTGTACCGCTATTAAAATATGAGGTTGAAATTTCCAAAATTTTGAATTCTTACTTAAGTAAAGACATCAGAAGAAGTCCAAGGTAGAGGTCTAACAGTAATTAATTTGTTTATTCTGCAGCTATCACTGGGTATATTGTGTTCTCTGTGAAACTGTGAGGCCAATAAAGCTAAAAATAACAGTATGACTGATAATATCTTGACTTTATTTCATACTTTTTATATAAAGACAAGGAACTGTGAATCTGCGATATTGTGAGCAAAGCAGCAAGGGTCTGCTACAAAGCAGTCCTAAGTCTGCATATTTATAGAAACTGTTAACATATTTTGCAAACTATCAAGGATTCAATAATATGCATGTTGGTGTTTCAGTTTAATTATATTTGTAACCATTGTAAATATTTAAGATAACTTCAGTAATCTATTATAAATAAGGATTTTCACTTAGGCTTACTGAAGACTTATTGCAATATGCAAAATAATGGACATTTAGGTTTTAACTACTGCTAAAACAGGATATATTAATATTCTTTCAAAACAAAAGGAGCTCTCATGATTATATGCATATAACATTTGTTTCTACAATCTATTTATCACAAAGAAGAGGTATGAAAATATTCCTTCAGGAAACACAGTAAAGGAAGGACAAAAATTCCATTCAAATTTAAAGTTTAAATACAAAGTAAAGTCACATGATGCATAGATAAGGTACCAACACAGGGGAATGACTGCATTAATCACAGGCACAGTTGGGACAGTCTGGTTGAAGCAGAGACGTCTGGAAGCTGACTACATCCGTCTTACTTTATTTGGTAGTCAGATTGCTTCTTGCTGCATGGAAAAAAAAAAAAATCTTGCCTTACATTCTCTAAGACCAGTGACAGCATTTGGAGAGCCTTTGATTTATGAAATCCAAGGGTTGCCTGAGACGTTCTCCCTCAGACGGTACCTTCAGCAGGGAGTTCTCAAGAAGTATGCAGTTCTCCACATACTGCAGAGCAACTGACAGGAGATCCATGTTCCTTCCTTCCTCTGGCTATATCCTTGTAGAGCACACTGCATACGTTCAAGGGAACAATGATGTCCTCATTTCCTCCACAGGCTGCAGCTGACTGATGGATCGTTATCTATCTGTGCATGTTCTGCATATCTTCACCTACCATATCTTATTTACTTTCATTAATAAATTAGAAAAGGCATTCAGCCCTGTCATATCCATGCTTCACAGTAAGTGTTCTGAGAGAGCCTGGAGAGCACAGTCACTTCACTGGAAGAGACATTATTAGAAATGAATCCCCAAATGTGGTATCAGTTTTGGCTCTTAAAGGCTAAGGAGAAAAGGTCACCATAACCTGTGACTGCCTTTGCCTATTTGTTAGCCTTCTGTGATTCATAGAGTTTTGACATTGTATAAGTTGAATTTTGATAAGAGAGTTGATATTTCTTTCTATCATGCATATTCCCAGCTTTAAGCTAGATAGAATTATTCTTTCAGTCTTGAATAGCTAAAATGTTCACATATATTTTATGTATATTTCTCCATTTAACTTATTCACCTTACAAAAAAGGAAAAAATATGGAAATTAAAATAATTATTACTTTGTATAATTTTTTTCCCCACTTAGAATGGTTTGTGCTTGTTTGTTTGTTTCCTGACAATTTTAAGTAATTAGAGTTTGGATGACTGCATTCCTGAAACTGAAGTCTTTTAGGTTCCATCATGCAGCATCTATGAGACATAAACATTTTAACAATTACCATTTAATTGCAACCTAATCACCTGGGCTCTAATAAACTCCCCCACAGCTTAGATCCATACTGCTATTTTTCATAAAGCTACCTAAATTTTGATGTTTCCTGTAGCAATACGGTACTATAGCTCATATCAAAGACCTAAGAGCTCATACAGTAATCAAAACTAAATACTCACAAGTGCCAGTAGAAGTGGGATAATCAGCATTTGATTCACCTGTCTAAACAATTTCTATAACAAGAGAGCTGAAGAAAGATTATTTGTGGTGGCCCGTGAGCCTATCTTACAAAACACAGAGAACGTTCGGTAAGACAAGTCGCTAGTAGCAAAAGAACCTTCCCAGGTTAGGGTGACCAGAAAGGCTTCTCTCAGGGTGCACTGTTCGGTTATGGTAATCTACCCCACTTCAGCTTCCCCGGTGGGCTGTTGGCCTCTGCCCCTTGCCACTCCCCCAGAGCTTCCCCATTGGTCCCCGTTCCCTAGTCCCGCCTTTTCCCCGCCCCCATATAAAAGCCTGGGTTCTGCTGTGTTCTGCGTCTTTGCCTCTAGAAACCTTCACAGTGTGGTAACAATAAACTGCTTCTGTGGAAATCCATGCAAGGACCCTTCCCATCTCTTTGCCACCGACTTATATTACTGAAGCAATCCGTGTGTTTGTGCGTGCACGCATGTGTGAGTGTTTTCAGCTGATCCTGCGAGCGGTTTCACTGTGGAGATGCTATTTATAGATCGCTATACCTTGCACTCCGGCACAGAACCCACAGAGCTGGAGAGGGGCTTAGTAATAATTACCAAATAGTGAAAATGCAACATGTGTGTGAAAATGATGGGGAAGGTGGGGAATAAACAAAATACGAAAGGCAAAAGAAGTGTAACTTAGGTACAAGATACAGAAGATGGAATCAAGTTTTGTCTTACAATGTTACCTTACAGGTTTGAGAGATGGTCCCATGCAAATCTCATGAAGTTCAACAGGGCCAAATGTAAGGTCCTGGGCCTGGCTGGGGCAACTGAAAGCAAAAATACAGGCTGGGAGAAGAATGGATTGACAGCAGACATGAAGAGAGGGACTTGGGACTGTTGGTGGATGAGAAACTCAACATGACCCGACATTGTGCACTTGCAGTCCAGAAAGCCAACTGTGTCCTGAGCTGCTAATCTAAAGAAACATGGCCATCATGTCCAGGAAGGGTTCTGTCCCTCTATTCTCCTCTCCTGAGACCCTATCTGATGTACTTCATCCAGCTCTGGGGACTCCAATTTAAGAAGGCCACATGCCTGTAGGAGTCAGCTCACAGGAGGGCCATGATCAGAGGGCTGGAGCACGTCTCCTATGAAGACAGGCTGAGTCTCTTCAGCCTGGAAAAGAGAAGGCTCTGGGGAGACCTTGTAAGGGCCTTCCAGTACCTAAAGGGGTCCACAGGAAAGCTACAGGAAAGGGACTTTTTACAAGAGCTTGTAGTGATAGGACAGGGGGGCATGGCTCTAAACTGAAAGAGGATCTGTTTAGCTTAGATATCAGGAAGAAATTCCCTGCTGTGAGGGTGGTGAGAGGGCTGTGAGGCATAGAAATAGGATTCCCAGAGAAATTGTGGAGTCCATGTCCCTGGAAGTGTTCAAGGCCAGGTTAGATGGGGTTCTGAGAAACCTTGTCTAGTGGAAGATGTTCCTGTGCATGACAGGGGGCTTGGAACTAAATGACCTGTCAGGTCCACTCCAATACAAACCATTCTTTGAAGCTATGATTGCATGGTTTTCTGATTTAGGGCCTTCAAATGAAAAGAAGGTTCATAGCTGAGGAACTAAAAGTTATATCAAATCAAGGAAAGAAGAGATGAAAGGAGGAAAACATTCGTGTTCTGAAAGAAGTTTTTCATTTAATTTCATCTCGGAAATATTTTTTGTGCTTTGTCTTTTGCTTACACTAGAAGCACAGCAAAAATCTTTAGCTATTTCAGAAGAGATGATATATTTTAATGTTTTGAAATCTCAAATGCCTTTATTTTGTTACAGTGTAGTATAAATCATCAGAATTGGAACACAAATTGAAGTGAAAAGTTCTAATAACATTGGAGTAAAATATTTTGATTTTGTTCATATAATCTATGAGCTATATATCATGTATTTTTTTCCTGTAAATCATGTTGTCAAAATTTGACATACTCTCTCAAAAAAGGAAGTTTTAGATAAAACAGCTCTTCTTGATGGACAGCTTCTTCATCAAAAATAAAATTCAATTTGCTTTTTCTGTAGGAGTTGCACACCCAGATTATCTCAGAACTAGGAATAAGGCTTGAATATTGATTGGACTGGAGCAAAAACCTGTTTCAAAATCAGAAGTAAATAATTATGGGAAAATACCAAACAGTTAATGTCTTTTGTGATTTGGCAATAATGTTCCTTGTATGTCAAACATAAGTACTTTCTAAATGTTTTTGCTTCTTTGAATCTGAATTTGGTGATTAGAGGTTGTTGCTGCATGTGTGTCCTATCATCAGTGGAATCAAGAATTTAATCATATGGATCATTAGCAACTCTGATCTACTTCATGCCTCTTCCTTTTGAGACTCCTTCTAAGGTTTTCTTTTGAATCCCTTATCCACGGTAACTGCCACTTGACTTTTATATTGTGAGCCATGTCCAGTTGAGTTTTGTGTTTTTCTTGCCCTGTGTAGTCCACAAGAAAAAAAACCACTTTTTTACAGGCTTCTTTAAGTTGTGTAAGAATAAAAGCCCACTAACATGAAATTCATATTCATAAGGCAGACTGTACTTTGGGGCACAGTTCTTGTGTAACATTCCATATCCAGCATGTCCTAGCTCAGCAAGAATAGTAAAGAGAAGCAGTTTATATTTTGACTTTCCCAATTGAAAAATTGATTGTTCTTGTAAAATATTTCCAAGTGGCTAAAATACCCCTAATGGAAGGACTTTACTAAGACTGAAATGTGCCTCAAATGTTTGCTTAAATTCTGCTGGTTTTAAAGATTTATGTTCATTAACCTCCTGATTGATACATGTTCAAATACTTAAAAAAAAAAAAAAATTAGTTTTAACATTTTATTTTTAAAGGAAAATATTATCACTTTGTTGTTAAATGTATGTGTTAAGAGGTCTGCAAATCTTTCATTTCTACCAGATATTCCTCTTGTGGGATATTGGGATATCCATCACCTCTTTTGAAAATTATTGGTAGAAAGACGTAATAACAATTTGGATAAAGTCTTTTCTGAACTTTCACCTGCCAGTGACTGTAACTCACATGTACTAGCTAAAGGAAACCATACAACAAAATGTAGAGGCGAATCAACTGTTCAGTGGAAAATCAATATCTCCTTGAAAATTGCAGTTGCTTAATTTGTTTTGTGTTACAGCCTGTTTTTCAGCATTGTAGCATATTAGTACCTCACTGCTTGACTCTCTATTCATGGCACATTATATCTTGGAAACCTCAGAGATTTCAAGACCTGAATCTAGAAGTAGAGAAGCACTGAGCAATCTGTGCTTATTGCCAGAAAACTACTGTTCTTAAATACAAGTCACGAACTAACCTTCCCAGAGAGATTCTGTCAGGAGTGAAATCATGTTCTTAAGGGTCTTTTACAACCTAAATGATTCTATGATTCTATCATTTTGCAAGAAGGCCAAACACTGACATTGGAAAAGAGAATAAGATGACTTCAAAGAGAAGGTACTGGTTTCTTGTTAAATTTTAGGGAAGCTTGTCAAGATAATTTGTATCTTAAGGAAAAAAAATTTAGAAAAGAATTATTAATCTAATATTTTTTCATTTACTGAGAAATAATTCTACATTTAGCTAAATGAAATAAATTGTATATTTACACCATTTGTGGGTCTGTGGATAAATATGGCTATAATACATTTATCTGATCTAATTTGCATTGTTTGGAAGGCAGGCATTTATGGTTCAGTAGGAATTCAGATAAAGCTGGTTAAATGATATGTTGGACCAGGCCAACAGACTCTGCTTCATGTCATATCCCTAGGCTTTAAGTTTCCTATCAAGTTATGATACAATTCATTCCTATCTGACATTCCACATTAGTGTAACACAGCAACTGAATGATTTCCCTCCCTTTGCTTTTTTTATTATTCTGTTTTAGGAACCAAACTCAAAGGCAGTTGTGTGGGTTAGAAGCTCCCATGTTATCTATACATACATGTTTACTCAGGATGGTCACTGGAGGCCCTACGTCAGGATCACACAGACCAGTGCAGGTTACAGGCCTCATGCATCTGAACTTTGTGGCTAAATAAAAATGTAATTGCAATTAAAAAAAAGAAAAAAAGATTCTGAGCAAATTTTAATTTACCTCAAGCTCTGAAAAACTTAAATTGTAAGAAAGACTTCAAAGATCTAAAGTTTTAGAGTTTTCTCCCTCCCCCTCCTTTGCCTTTTGTTTATCAGTTGTTGGGTTTTTTTGGTTTTTTTGGGGAGGTTTTGGGTTTGTCTGTTTTTTGGTTTTTTTGACTGCTGTATTTCTTCTTGTCTACTTGTATACAATTTCAATCAAATATGGGAAATGAAGCTTTTGGCTTTTCTGTCTCCAAAATGTGCTTGTTCTTGTCAATTCACATCTATATCATAGCATTTCAAATCTTCTTTAGTTATGAACATCACTGCCTAAAGAAAACGAAACACCTACCAACACACTAGCTGGAGCAGTTATTATTGTTCTAAGTTTTACATAATTCTTACACTGAAAAACAACTTCAGCCCAGAAGTCTGGCATTGCTAGAAGAAAAAAGTTGAGCCATGAAGTTATCTTTTGCACAATAAAATAATTATATTTTATAAAATTATGAAAATATTTGGTTCGTGATATATTTTTGCATTACTTCTAAAATTTTGTTTAATTCATAAGTGAGCAGGTGGGAAGTGTTAACACTTCCCATTTGCTCTTCAGCAATTACAGTAGTGCCATATTTTAAACATCACTGTTTCACTAGTCCAGATATTCTACATGAATGCTCAGGTAAAGACATAAAAATATATTATTTCTAAAACATTTCTGGCAGGAATCCTGATATTGGGGTAGTCAAGTTGGAAGATGAGGGAGCGCTTGTGTCAGCACAAGAAGAGTGCTTGTACAAGCACAAGAAGAATATTGCATATGAATTTACTTTCACTGCCATGAGTAAGAAACGAATTCACTGAAATTGAAAATATCTCAACAGCATAACTGAAGAAAATTAATTCAAGAGATGGGAAATCATGCCAAGCTCATTTCTCTACTGTGGCAGCCAACATTTACATATCATATCTTTTGCTGATCAAACTTGATCCTACAGAAATTTCATTCATTCTGTTCTTGCTAGAATGCTGTCCTAGACTGCCACCTTGGTGGTGAAGTATCTTCCATCTTAAATTTCAACCTGATCATTTTATACATAGTTATCTCTTCAGTTTTTTTGGTCTTTGTGTTTATCATCCTGGAGAACTCATGAGGAATCCAGCTGTATTCACTCTTGATCTTCTTTTCCTGACCAATATATATCTATTTCTTTTAGCGTTCTTCAAAAAAATAAGTCATCTATTTAACTGACCATTTTACTAACCATCCTTTTACTGCACTCCAGCCTGAATTAATATTTGATTAGTACAAAACAATGAGGACACACCAGTCTCTCTTACCTCCTTCAGTTCCAGTGACCAGAAACACTGGAAAGCTGAAACATTGAAGAACAACACAAGAGATGATACTAAATTCAGAGGCGGATATCCACTCTGAGCTCACAGGAGCTGACAAAAAACACGTCCTTTTACTGTTAGCTAAAAGTAGAGTGTGGGTGCCAAGCATATCTGCAAGCGAGCCCTCAAAGCATTAGAAACTGTTTAGAATGAATAACAAATCCTCCAATAAATCCTCCAGCAACAGTCTACCCTACCATTTCTGAAAAAAAGTCATACACACAGAAAATTGTGCTTAAATATTTATTTTCTTCAGACATTTATTTTCTTGTATATAAAGCTGTTTGTTTTAATTTTGAAATAAAATTTCCTAATAAGGTGCTAATGATAAATGTTGCTATGCTAAACTAAATTCTTTTAAATTCCTCTGAACAATATCAGCTCTGCTCAGTAATATAATTGCAGTAATTGACATTAATACAATCAAGTAATACAATAATATAGTAATAAGGTAATTGGCATGGATGTTCTGAATTACTAAGTTGATGCTCCTATCGGTAATTATTATTAAGATTAATTTTCCATATATTCAAGGAATTTGAAATATCAGTCAGTTTATAAAGAACTGAAATTTAGGCTAGTTTGATTGAAGCTAATTCAAATATTTATATACATATATATATCCATAAATGTACTTGAAAATGTAAATATGTGTTAAGATCTCTGCCGGCCG